>JAGDQP010047276.1:0-15069 GCA_022664845.1 Lepisma saccharinum
TGGCTTCCAAGTTCGAATTTTCTGTGGGGATGGGGATCCTCCACAACTTGGGTGATACGAAGAGTGGGGAAAAGTTTCACAATTCCCTTCCAGACCCTCATTAATATCGAAGACGAGTTTTGAATTTCTTGGCAGATGGCTTCAAAGTTCGAATTTTCTTTGAAGTCCTTCCGAAAGAACCTGGGTGGTCTAATTTATGGCTACGAGTTCGAATTTTGACCTTGGTTGATTTCATCAGGTTCGAATTTTGACATTGATTGATGTTGTCTGGTTCGAATGTTGACATTGGTTGATGTTATCTGGTTCGAATTTTTACATAAATGGCTTTTTGAAATCTATGACTGGGACAATTTTGATGCTGTCTACTTTGGTTTGACGTGACTCCTTCAATCACCTTCCTTTTGGTGTTTTAAGTCTGTAGCACTTCATGTGGTAGAAAATGTTACTTGTTTTCACATTTTCTAGGATATTATCCTGAAACTTCTGAGAAGTGCGAGGTAAATAATGTCGTATTGTTTTTCAGCTCCATCCAATTGCTGTCCTCGAACGTGCACTTCGACATAAAACTCACACAGGTTTTTGATGAGTCTCAGTCTTCTTTTAATTTTTCAATAAAGAGCTATTTTTTTGTTCCTTCTATTTTGGTGACTCAGTTAATAGTTTCACCTAATCGTAAAATGAAAAAGATCACAATATATATAAACAGGTAAATAATTACAACTTCTTGTACAAATAAGACAAGTAATCATTATAACTTTCTAAAACACTGTTAATAAAAGATGAATAACTAATATAAATATTTCAAGCAAAGATTGATTTCTTGTATTATAGATACACACAAATATGCCTAAATTCGTGGTCATACAACAGGCAAGGATTTGGTACTAGGAGTTTGTACAGCATGAGTACAGGACTCACACTTTCGTTCAGTGGCCATATTAGAAAAGTTGATCGGATCCTAATCATGCAAGCAAGATGGAATTTATTTTTCAAACCATCGAAATATTTTAATAACATGTGTCTAAAGTAGAAATAAGACAAAGATCCATTACTGTGCCTAGACCTATGCAGCCTGATATACAAATTGTCGCACGGCGGCCATATTGAAAAAATGACTGAATTCTAATCATGTGACTAAGATAGAATTTGTCCTTCACTACTCTAAAAGTAAGTTCAGAGTAGAAATGCTGTACATGTTGATCATAGAGGAAGTAAGTGTTAGATACATACGAATAATATACGCTGTAAGAGCATTGAATCCGTACATTCTCGTGGGAACTATATTCAAAAAGATTGACAGGATGCTGACCATATAACTAAGACGGAATTTGTCCTTTAACAACCTATAATCGATTCCAGAAGAGAAATGCTCACTCGCCTGCAAAAAGACATAGGTCTTGCCCCTAGACTAATAAAATTAAAGATGGTAAACTGACAGCCAACCAACAGAGAACCAGTAGACACACACGGGATTCATAGAGTGGATGTTGATTCTCTAAAATCAGAGATCAGGAAGCTAGTGTAAATTGAAAGCCCGGGCTTGAAGCCTCACCACACACTGTGAATATACAGAGGAGGTCATTAAGTCTCGAGATCTGGAGGTTCCTGAGAGGTTAGCGGGCTCGCTATCTGTGGGTGTGGTCATGGGTCCAATTTCCGCTGGGGTCTTTCGGAGTCCTCATTACCAAAAACTGTAAGTCTTGTCCTTAGAAGATCACCTGCTTGTTTAGGACGTTAATAGCAATTTAATCGACAACTGAGCCTCGAAACAAACGGTTGGAAAATAAGGAGTAAATTTTACTAAAAAAAATATCGAGATGAAACCTCAATTTAGAGCATTTTAGACGATTGATGATAAGTTCTCTTCTATTAGTTTCAAGCTTGGGAGGACTTCCAAAGAAATAAGTACGAAAATTGCCTGTGCACGTGATTAGTCTCAAGGTAACCTGCAGGAAGAGGGTGCAAGGCGACGCTCAATCTAACACGTCTGCTTTTGAGTACAAGCGAGTGCTTCGGAGGCTGGGGATTTGGATCCATTACTCAGAACTGTTAGAACTTACAATTTGTTACATCACTTAACGAAGTTCAGTTTTCTACAGTTATTTCTTCATGTCTTGGCCATAAATACATTTATCCTCTTTGTCTTTACCGGAAGAACTGTGCGTTATCCTCATAGGTGGCTGTTTAGAGAATGGAACAAATGGTAAGCCTAAGGTGGAATACCAGGGATTATATAATACATATAGTTGATGTATTAGTGTTTCACAATCAAGTTAAATAATGGTTTAACGACATGTGGATTTGGTTTTCCTGTAATAGAAGGACACCTCTGCGATTCACAAGCTCTGGTTCCACGATGTTCAGTGTTTCGTACGAAAGTTCCAATTACTGCAAGTACACAGTTGCATTTATTGTCTGGCCAGGCTGAAGCAGTTCACGATGCACGATATCCCGACCAGTCCACCCTACAGATAGGATAACCTTCTGTTGTAGCACTGATGATTTTGATTTTTGGGAGGGGGTTCATGTGGTGCCAACCAGTGATGAAGGCACCGTGGAGTATTACAAGGAACCTACTTCTCATTGCAGCTCAGTACTCTGTTCAAAAATGAATTCTTTCCCTGATGATACAGCAAACAAACACAGAAATTTGCTCGTATCATTTTCTGATCCGCAGTCAACTCCTGTGGGAACCATCGTCCCACTTTATACCGTTTCCCAAGCTCATGTAGGTTTTAACGAGTGATTCTTTACATGTTTGTTCATTATTATTAACCTCAGTAGCCGCATTGAGTGCCTCGGTGTCTACATCCTGTACATGGTGCGTCTTGGAAGGATGAATCGCCGTCCTCAAATTTCTTAAACCACATTTGAACTGTCTGCTTATTTATTACATTCCTACAGAATGCCTGGCATATTGTTCTTCCTCCTGCACTAGCGTTCGTTCCCAGTTTAAGCTCGTACAGCACACAGGTTTGTATAACACTGTTTTGGAATCACATCTTTGACCTGCACTCACTGATGTTCTTGTTTAACTGTGGTGACAACTACCAGCCGGCTACAAGAAGGAAAACTAGCTAACGTGTTACTTTCCTCTTATCTGTCTCACTTCTGAAAGAGCTATGTGGAGACCACGTTCAGTTCGACTACGTGAAAATCCGACATATCTTTTTGGTTGCCCTTATACTACAACAACTAATACTGCAAATAATACTAGTGCCTTTGCAGCTGCTATTACTAGCTCTACTACTACTATTAGTACAAAACTGCTACCACTACCTCTACTACTACTACAACTTCTACCGCTACCTCTACTCCTACTACAACTTCTACCGCTACCTCTACTCCTACTACAACTTCTACCGCTACCTCTACTACTACTGCTACTGCAGCTATTTGTTCCCAATATTACTACTTGTACTATAGAGAGAAACGGGTTTGATCGAAATAATTAAAAATTGGATTGCTAAAATAGTGGCTATATTGTTTGGTCAACATAGCATCAACTAAAACTTTGGTCACCAATATATAATTTTTTTGCAAGAAAAATATCAAACTAACCAAATGTTCTTCAGAACGTCTAGAGGAACACATAGGTATTGCTGACCATACTTTGCCAGTTTTGGTCACTAGTATTACTTAGTTGGATAAACAGGAAAATATTTGAAAACGAACACAGAAAAATTGGCAGTCGCTCTGGCCAATGCCCGAACCCGGATGTCCCAGTTACCGGCTAGGTATGTTAACCATTACACCACCACAGCACGGCCAATTCTCTGTGTATATGAAATGTTCTTCTCCCCTAAACGTTCCCCCAACTCCTCATTGTTGGTTACAAGGCCCAGACACTCTACAACAAGCGGAAATTTTAGTTGAGGAATATTTCTTCAATAACGGAGTAATAGTAGCAGGATATTAAATCGATATACTTTTCCAGGAGATTTCCTCAGTCGCCAAGGCAAATGCTGAGATGGTGCTTACAAACTAGACCCTAACCGACTAGCTTCCAAACTCCTCTTCCTCACTCTATCACGGCCTGAGATACCTAAAGGCCATCAATAACTAAATCCATTAAATCGATATTGGGTTGAAACGTAACTCTTCAAAATATCAAATATATGGTGTAATATATCGACATTTTGGCATCAGAACTGAAACCGGGGTTACCCAGCGTGACCCGAATATAGGTAATCCGGCAACACGGTCCGAAATTGACCCGGTTGACTCGGTCGGACTTATAATAATGAACTGAGAATTTTCGGCATCGTTTGAATTTGAATATAAGGCCTTTAGACTACTTTGCCTCAGGCCAGGTGGATGATGATAGATGAATTGGTGAATGAAGAAAATGGGAGGAAACGAGAAAACCCCGACAACCCCCCCCCCCCCACACACACACACGGTGTGTGTCCACATAAAGACCACATGGCATGAGCAGAGTCGAACCGACGACCCGAAACACTAGAGGTGAGCGCTCTACCATTGAACCTTTAAGGTGTCGTATTTATTTATCGTGCTGTGGGAGCAACATCTCCGATCCCTGTTACCCCTGAAAGAAACACTGCTTAAACGCATGAAAATAATTGATAATTCTTCTTTGCTTTCTGTATCACGGGTCGAATTTTATTTATGGCCTTTAGGAATCTAAGGCTCAGGCCGGGATAGGGGAGGGGGAAGGTATCGGGAAGGTGTCGGCCAGGGCCTATGTTGAAAGTGCCATCCCGGCTGTCACTGGTCGAAATCGCGTTACCATATCAGGTCGGGTCCCAAGTGTAGACCCGGTTCAAAACTTACCCCGATTGACCCGGTGACCAGTTTCGGCTCTGTTGGGCATCATTTGGTTCCTATAGACCCAATTACACTGACTTTAACAGAGATCTAAATGTTGAAACACTTTGAGAATTATGTCATGTAGTTTCTTCTTTTGATAGCATATAATTTATAGACCTAGTCTCGCATATAGTTTTAATTGTATTTAGTCATATATACTTCTACTGATATTGACTTCCGAATATTGAAGTTTAATATTCAGACCCTTTATACACAATAGTTTAATCTGAGGTTTTACGAACATTCAAAGTGTTTGCTGGAAACAACATTTTATGTACGCTGTTAGCTTCTGTATAAATGCATTTTTATAGCTATAACATTTCAAATTGGTCGTTAAGAAATTGTGGAACTTTCAATTTTAATGAAGGTGATTAAATTACTCATATCAGTTTCATATTGGACATAAAAGTACGTAACATTCAATAGAATATTGCCATATAATTCGTAAATGAAATGTTGTACGTAAGGCACTCTTAATGAAAAACATGGCTATTTCCTTCTAAATTCTGCAACACAGTTAAATATGAAAAGTTATAGATATTAAAATTAAATCAAGCTTTTTTTCTTGCTTAAAATTAACACTTCATTAAATTCAAGAAAATAACAATTCTTCAAATCTGTTGTTTAAATACCTAATTACTTCCTCATATCCTTCATTTATGTTTACACTCTGAGCATAAAAGAGTTACGTACGTTTCATTAATTACTGAATCCAATACATTTCATAGTTGAATTTAAATGCAGAATAAAACGTTTAATTGAGTAATTATAAGAGACAAATATTTAAAAAATAGATGAAATGGTAAAGAACCTCATTACTCTCTAAACGTACTGGTATATTTACAAAATAGCCCCCACAACACACACCAGATCAAGCTTGAAGTAACAAAAAATATCAGTGAGGTAAATGAGATAACGTATAGTTGATGATGTTGTTTTTTAAAAAAATGCATTGTTCATTTTCCTTTCTGTGGTTGATTTTTTCATTACATTTTGATTTTTTTTTTGCGTTACGGGAAGTTCATTATCTCCCACTCTGAAAATTTCCATAAGTGTACACAATGATTACTTCATCTCCTTAAAATAATTATAATTAATTCACTTTCAAATTTTGCTTGAAGTAACGAGTTAGCTTAGATGCTTGAAAGGTCAGTATTTGGTCGCAAAAGTTGCTGAAAGTGAAAAGTGTTGGTGGTAACTTTTATTACAGATTCATGCATTTCTATTTTCTGAAATAAGTGTTTTGTCTACTTTTATGTTTCTTATGGCCGCTTTCTCTAACGTCGATTAAATATAGGTTAACCATTTATTAACTAACAGCGTGTTCAAATTTTAGTCAATCGTTAAAAGTATTCTATTTCACCATCGCTAACTTAACAATACGTTTACAATTGGATCGTGAAGCGAAGGAACTATTTGACCTCGACCCGTAATTTCATTGTTGACTTGAAATCAACTCAATCAGCAATATGAAAATATCAGTATCTTGCGAAAACACATCTATCTCATGACTATCGTGATGGTTCACTATCAAGTACGTACATGAAGAGATTGACTGCTTCTTCATGTGTATGGTCAGTTAAATCTGGATCAAAAACATTCGTGTAGTTACTGTGCGATTTACTGCCGAAAACAACAACAATCTTCTTCTCACTAAAAGCGAAAACCTGTAGTAATTTATTCCCAAGATAATCTGCCAATTGTGATTTCGTTTCATTGTGTGAAAGAAACGTCTTTAGTGACACCAACGTTATATTGGTACTATTTGCAACAGTAAATCTAATAGATTTTGTCAGCCCCAATCGTTAATTACCAGTTTGTTCCTTCAGTAAACTCTCAAGGTATTGGTAAAATATTATTCACCCTCAGTGTAGCCATTCGTCACTTTTATAATGGTATCGGTGAAAACATTTTCGAAGTCATCATAAGATTTCATGGTATTTTTTTACTTATTGTACAATTATCATTCCATCTATAATATACACTTTCTCTATAGGAAATTAATCGAGGATTCTAATGATTCAGGTATGGAAGAACATTTACATTTCTCTATTTCAGCAATAAATGAACCATTATCAGATGAAATATGAAGATATCCATCAGAAGTAAATAAAGATCTTTGTATTACAGAGAACTCGTAGTTTCCAACTTCATCTTTTAGGTCTGTAGATATATGAGGTCTGGACTCCATAACAATAAGAAAACGAGCAAGAAGTTGTTTATCTTCTCGAAATTTAACCAATTTATTACCAATCTTAAATGCAGTCTTCTTGTTGCACGTGCTGAATGCTTTTAATTTTATTTTATTTATTGGACCCTCAAATTGACATTTTAGCAGTTTCACATTCCAGTCTAATTCTCAAAAATGCTTAGAATTTCAATTTGCCTTTTTGGTCACGATTCAAAACATCACCCTTTACAGCTTCTGGAACCTTCATAGATGATTCAGTATTCATTAGTGTGATGTTATTTCGGAATGGGTTTCCTTGACAATGATCACAAATACTCTCTTTAACAACGATTGCATTGTGAAAAAGTCTTAACACCATGAAGGTCTGAAGTTGAAATTGATTCCTGGGCTGTTAAAAAAGGAGTAAGAACTCAATGTATGCCTATTTTGATTGTAAATTCGTATTTCTTGACCCCCAAAACTTATAATTTGACATATTGGTCAATAGCGTGCCATGAATATTAAAGAAGTCAGTAAATTGTTGCCATCTTGGACGCCATGATGAAAATTACATCAAAAATGTGTAAGAAAAAATGGCACCAAACTAATATCAAACTTAGCACAACAATCCAGCTGGAAAATATTTGAAACTCTACTATAACTTTCCAACTTTTGAATAACTACTGTATTCTTATGGGTAAAGATGAAATTATTGTTTCTGATTCTCAACTATACTGTGTGATACGCTATTCTCTTGATGGACATTTTCAGTTTTTTATTAGTGCTCAATCTAGTCCCACTTAGCATCGCAAATTTAAGAAATGTTGTCTGCAACTTTGTTTTAGAGATACAAACTTTATATTGTGTTGAAGCTAATAAACAAGCATAAGAGAAACATGAAAAAAAATATATTAAATCACCGACTAAGGCTTTGTGAAATGTATCTATGTGATATACAGTATTTCTTAAGTAAGTAAAGCGGACTAAACCTGAACAATTAAGTGAAATGCATGTGATTGACGGTATTTCTTTAAAACGTGAAGTGGATAGAAACTGTACGATAAAGGTGAATTGCAAGTTCGACTAAAAATAACTTACCAGAACATCAAGTGTCCAGAACACTCAGCTAAGTATCAGTTGCTGTGCCTTTGAAAGACCACGTGTTCCAAGCAACGGACATCTACATGGTGTGGTCATTCCAACACCTTGCTCAGGCCCACATCATGGTTAAAGTAAATCCTCTCCCACTCATAGTTTTAGTAAATAATTTAGTAAGTTTGTAAATGCATCTCCGCAGTAGATTCAATTGTTTCTGTTCAGTGGTGTGATCTTCGATTCCTTTCACACATGTATTCTCTGGTAAGCCAATGACAAGCTAGGAAGATGACGAGTTACAGGTAATGAAACATCGCCAAGTGTCATGACCCTCTGCCCTACCGTGGAATTTTACTAAACTCCCTTGTACGACAATTCCTTCCCATATTGTCTTACAAAGGACGTGTCCACTAGGTCTACGATTTCTTCGTGGGCTAGTTTTCACCAACTCCTACCGTTTTACTACAAGCGTCTCTTGCGATATGATGAACTAAGTATAAACAAGCTAAGTAAAAGTTTTATTGTAGCCAAAACCAAAGCGCTTCCGTATAAATTGATTGTATAATAAAGATCAGATTTTTGGTACCGTCAATTGAAATTGACCCCTATTGACAGCTACACACAGAAAAATGGTTTAACAAAAAATGACTACATGTATTTAATCACACCCGTTTTTAGTAAAAAAAAATGACTAAACAGCTTGTTGTAATTGACTACTTGCGTATAGTCTCGCCTTATCAAATTTGAAGTCACAGGACTTGTAAGCTCTATATGGATGGTTCAGAAGCCAATCAGTGTAAGTAAAAAAATATTGAAACGGAGAAATTGAGAGCTTTATTGGGATTACAATACACAATTGTAATTCAGTGGGTATTGATAGTGCTGCCATCTGGCAGAAAATAATGAAATCATTGACTTACTTGTTTGTGCCTATGAAAGAAGTTGTAATTCTCTATAGTTCACAACACGTAAGTCAATTATCATTTTTATTACTTACAGTGATTGGCTTCTGAACCATCCATATTTTCTTTAATTGATGCAGCTTGACATTTCTAGCAAACAAAAACTTGAAATAAAAGCAAAAGCAAAATAAAATACAGATTTAATGCAAAAGGACCCATCTTGGCCTTTATAATGAGTTCTTGACGATAATTTTGATGATGGCGATGATGACGGTCAATATAATAACACTAATATTTAAATGTGTGAAGATATTAACGCATGTTTATATTACGTTATACAAATTTTTATTTTGTTTATATTTGTGGTCAACAGATGGCAGCACTTTTTTAAAAAAATCTTAGAGCTGGAAGTTTATTGTTTTTATACAATCGGGTTATACTTTTACCGAATTAAACGTAGCATTATTATTTTATATACTTACATATATTTAAAGAAATTGCTTGAAGGAGTTTAGAAAGAATGGCACATGAATATGTATTCTAGCACATATTAATGTGAATCGTTTTCACAAGTTGTAGAAGAGCGATTCGAACAACATGGGATCGATAACATAACTTATCGCCACATCAAGGAAGGTCCCTACATTCTCATTCATCTATTAGCATCCATTTTCACGTTTATACTCCGCACTGGTCACATCCCACCTGATTGGAAAATATCGAAAACTCTCATGTTTTTAAAGCCAGAGAAACCTTCAGACCAGGTATTCTCGTATCGACCCATTCAGCTTACCTCACTCTTTAGCAAAATATTAGAGCGTATCATTGTGAAACGTCAGCACAATCATCTCACTGACCAACAGCTGTTACCGATATAACAAGCAGGTTTCCGCCCAACATTTAGTATCAATGACCAATTGTTGCGACTCACGAATATCATCACCAATCACTATAATCGATCAAAACTATCATGCCTTGTGCTTTCTGACCTTGAGAAGACGTTTGATAAGGTATGGCATAAAGGTCTTATTTCAAAACTCCTTAATTTTTATCTTCCAACCAGCTATATTCGTTTCATCTTCAACTGTCTGTCCTGTCGTCTTACTTACGTTTACATTACCGACAGTTTTTCGTCCCCAATATTTATTAATTCCGGTGTTCCCACAAGGATCAGGTTTATCGCCGCTATTGTACTTACTATTTGTTGCCGACTTACCACCTCTTCTTCCTGAAGTACACATATTTCAGTACGCAGATGACACTGCTTTTCTCGCACTACGAAATACTATGTGTCAAATCAATAAGTCAATGCAAAAAGCCATAGACAATTTCATTCATTGGTGCAATATCTGGAGATTAAAGCTCAACCCAACAAAAGCACAAACCATATTATTCTTACCTCGCAAAAAACGCTCGAAAGTTCAACGCAACCCGAATCTTCTGAATATACAAATCGACAATTCAGCACTGCACCCATCGAATAGCGTTAAATACCTTTAATTAATCTTTGACAAACATCTTACTTGGAAGCCCCATCTGTAATACATCACCACTAAAGCATATAACCGCCTCAACCTGCTCCAAAGACTGACTGGTACAACGTGGGGGCTACGAGAAAATACAGTCATCAATACATGCAAAGTCTTTCTTAGGCCCATACTGATCAATGGACATACTGCTTGGATAGCTGCTGATTCATTTTACTATGAAAAACTCAGAGTACTCGAATGTTATGCCTTGCGCATTGCCTATCGGATCAAGCTTCCCAGTACCACACAAGACTTATACGAGCGAATGAGTTTTCCACATATCCTGCAACAGTTAGAATCACTCAGAGTCAAGTTCTTCACAAACCGGCTTCAGAATAATCATCCTCTGCTCAACGATACTATGGATATAGCTGTTGATTACGTAAGGTACACTCACATATTACACACATCCCTTTCCTTACTGTTTACAATATATCATTATACGATCCCACCAGACCATCCTGACACTGAGCTTACTGACTTGTTTCTCATAGACACTCCACCGCCATTGATCATTCCGTCCATTAGAGCATAGTAGACCTATGTTACTAACAGGGCTCCAAATGTCACCCATCGATGCCTCGAGCAGCCCCGGGGCGAGAAGATAACTGCATGTGTCTACTAAGGTCCCTAATGTGCTTATGGCGTCAATGGCATTTCGTTTCATCTTCACAATCACTCTCCCTTTACCTATACAATGTTTGTAATGGTAAAGGTAACAATGTCCTATAACTAATTAAATTTAAGTTGATAAAGAAATAAAATTTTGACAATAAAGAATATCTCCTAGACCACCTCACATTTCGCTTCCAAACAATCCCTCAAACCTAATTCCCAATAAAGGGCGTAACCCTCGGGTGGGTACTAGCTTCGGCTACAAAAAAATCGAACAACAGTTTAGCCTATTATGAACTCATTATTCTAGTTCAAGCACATCTACGAGACGGGGAGTTTTTTTATTGATATAGTAATATCACTGCAAAATATTATTACTACAAAGACAAACAAAGTGCATTTTTTACGAAATCTTACTCAATTTTAACTACTATTCCTAGTCATATTTGAATAATAATTGGCGCTCAGATCTGAACATATATTGAGTATTTATTTAGTGAAATAAAATGACTACATGCTCTTCTCAAAATTGACACAAAATTAATCGGTGTTTAAACCACTGGATAATCTATTCAAAAATGACAATTTCTCTCGATTTTAACTAACCATTTTTTTCTGTGTATATTCACGTATTGATTTCATTAAATAACTGTTATCTTTTACGTTTAGTCATGATATACGATGTTATTTGCAAGGGTGGGGGCGAAAGGAAGTATTCGAATTATCCCTGAAACACGGAGCGTAGCTTTTCTGTTTGTTTTTTCTACTTCATGGAAAATAAAGAGTAAAATTAATTGACATTTTACTAACTGACCATGATCCATTACAATCACTTATGGGCAAAACCTATCATACACATAAGCCAGTCCACAGTCGCGTGGAAACTCGATTTTGAAAGCTTGCAAACGGTGTGTTATACCACATATTAGTTGCCTAGTGCAGGTAAAAGTTGCTATATATTTAATGACAATATACGATAACGTACACAATATATACTATTCTCACAGTTTTCTCATGCACATTACTGGTTCTAGTATTAATATTATTACATTTTCCAGACTGAAAACCACACATCTCACCAAAATATAATGCAAGTGCACAATCACAGAGTTGGAGAAACGTACGCTTAAAGCCAATTTGTAACTGAAATCACCGAAGTGCAATTATTTATTCTTGTATATTGTTGACAAGATACTTATGACAGGCGGATTTCAGTACAGTATATTGATAGTGGAAAGTAAAAAGCGTACGCAAGTCACACCACAAAGCTACCTAGGGCAGGTAAGAGAATGAAATATATTTAATAATAAATCAGGGTAACGTACAAATGATCACCGAATATTCTCACAGCTTTCTCATGCTCAATACTGGTACTAGTAGTAATATTATTACATTTTCCGGACTGCAAACCACAAATCCGACCGAAATATAATGCAAATACATGAACGCAAAGCTGCAGAAACGATCGTTTAAAGCCAATTGGTAATTGAAACCACTGAAATGCAGTTATTTATTCTTGTATATTTTTGACAAGCTACCTCTCATAGGTGAATTGTAGTACTATAAATAGATCATTGCAACTAAGGAGCGTACGCAGACTGAGTTCACAGATTTGAATTCTACTTCTTAGGAGCTGGAAAACAGCGACCATATTTCTGTACTAAAAGTGATTTTTCTTTAACCTAATGTGATGATTCTGTGCTCGCTATAGTCTCAGAGAAACAATTTCCTATACATTTTTATTATCTGGAACATACATACTTTTTTTTTCGCAACGGATGATCTATCTTGTTTTTTCAATGTGTCATCATATAATACTTTCTCGTAAACTACATCTGGACTCATTTATAGACAGAACGAATCTCTTTATAGTCCGTAGTATATGTGCTATCCATTATTAATATCGTTCGCAATTATTAAACTGTTCTTTGTTTGGAATACTCGGACTTCGATATTGAAATATTGAACTCAAGAATACAATTAGATCAATATGACACTCATTATCATAATAACAGGGCTAGCATCGGTCATGGACTTCGATAATTTTAATAGGGATCACTTGGTAAACCTCAGGCTCGTAATTGCCAGATTTGAACCAAAGCTACCAGTAGTCTAGTACATATACTCTTAACAAACTAGAAATAAAAACGAGAGGCCAGTAGAATATGTGACAGCATCTCGGACTTTTTTCTTGGCTTCTGAATGGTCAAGAGGTTTATGGCCTGACAGCCCAGATGGACTGTGATGGCTGTTAGTCTCCCCCTCCCTTGCCTGCTAACGGGAGTCTATTGGAAATTATTTTTGCAGACTTAACAGAAGGTTATTCGGGAATGTTCGTAGATGACCAAGTTTAGTATTGATTGATATTTTAATGAAAGTGTAATAAGTATTGATTAAATCGAATATTTTTATTTTTTATCGGCCCACCACCATGTTGTCGCTCGGTGAACGTCGCCGTTGCCGAGAACCCGGTATAAAGCGCGATCGCGAAAACTATAGAATCCCTCGTGGAAGATTACATTTAATGTAGTATATGGATTTATTATTAAGGAATTAGATTTATTTTGGGGTGGGAATCATATTATTTTTGTTTTATCGGAGAATGATTATTCATTCGTCGTCATCGCGAAGCACACAGTTGATGTGTCGTACACATAGAAGATCCATTGCTCTACTAATTTTACTGCTATATCTTTTGATGTTTAGGTTCGCGAATTGCGTATGCGCAGAGTTGTTTGTTTGAAACGAGTCGACGCGTAGTTTTTACTTATATCGCAGCTGTATTGCTCAGGAAAAGGGAACAGGTTGTTTTGCACCTGTGCTGTTGAGTAGGAGGGAACTTGAGGCTCTGATCATGTATGGACACGCTCCAAGATTTCCAAGAATTTTAGACAGGTGTTCGTTTATTTTGTTGTATCGCAGTTGTACTGCTCAGGAGGAGGCAACAAGTGTCTTTATGTCTGTTGCTTGATTGACAGCGGCGCCAGTTGATTGACATTTTAATACTTTAACAATGTATTTACTGTTTCGCATCCTTTGATGCTTTATTCAAGATAGAACAAGTTATCTTGGAGCTACGGTACTCTGGAGAAGGGAACATATTGTTGATGCTTGGAGCGTGGTATGACAAGTTATTTCTACACAATGCGGTCATTTAAGTTGAAGATGGTATTTACGTAGGTGTTTACAGAATCAGTAGAATCTTGTTACTTACAAAGTATGCCATGACGTGTAAACGTAATTTGCTTTAAAATTTTATGCACAGTTGTGCTGTAGCTATGATATCAGAGACTAGTAAACGTATCGTGCATTTTTACGAAGATCAAAGTGCGGATGAAGGCGATGGACCGTCGGCGGACAATGAAGGCTTATCTTATGGTATTTCTTGCAGTGCATCTACCTCAAGTTTAGAGATAGAACGTAATTCAGGCAGTGATGAAGAATATTATGTTTCTAATGCTGATCAAACTGATACTGCTGTGCAGGACATTGAAGTTTCATCTATCAGCATGTGTTCTAGTGAAATTGAAGATTCATGTGGATGTGTGAATTATACGATTGATGAGAAATATATTTTAGAAGCTATCGAAAATTGGAAATATAAAAACAATCGTCCCTTATTGTGTGCTGAATGTTTCTATAATATTGGCAATCGTCAGAGACATCGTTGTGTTACATGATCTATAGATGGAGAAAGGTCTTTGAGGAGACGTACGTATAGACTAATAATAGATGCTATGATTTTTTTCATATTTATCATGTCTACCTTTCGAAACATGTACGTTTTAATACTGTTGAAATTTTTTAATATTTTCTTCGCAATTTACTTTGGTTGAGAGTGGATGAAGTAAAGACAAAATTAATTGAGAAAGACTTATTGCAGAACCAGATTATGAGTGAATTTAGTTTAAGAACTTTGAATAAGTGA
>JAGDQP010047277.1:0-12953 GCA_022664845.1 Lepisma saccharinum
CATGTTCGCAAAATTGCTGCCATCAATGGAGAATAAAGTGGGGAATGGAACACACCAACATACTCTGTGCTACGACAATCCGATGATAGGTTTTTGAAGATGAATTATATTTATTTTCTTTTGTTTAAGCATTATTTTCGTGAATGAATGAGTAAAAATGGTATAATTTTGTGAGTAATGCTCAGCATTCGTGCATAGAGACAAAATATCCAAATTTCGCGAGTATTTCGTGAGTTAAAAATGACATTTTTACAAGGTGCTAACAGCCATCTATCTACTCCATAAGATTTCTTGAGTGTTTAAAACTTTCGCGAATTCGCGAGTCGCGTAATTCTACAGTCTCTATCTATTATTCACAATTGTCCTTACAAAAACTTGTAAGAAGGTAACAATACCTATTACCACAATATTACGCTCAATCGCTTCACAAACACATCAAAATTCGCGCGTAGTGTATTGAATTAGAATAAAATTGAAAATCTAAAATCCATACATATTGCTTGTGTAATGCAGCGAAATTAAATCCCTCTGGCGAAAGAATAAAAAGCTATTCAATTGTCTTGTGGTCCTGTGTGAAACCTGACTAAATTAAACCGTGCTAGGAGAAAACGAGCCAAACGTGCTGGGCTGACCCGTGCTGAGAGTGTGAAAGTGCGTACGGTTTAGCAAATCATATCAAAGTTGTACCCAATAATCTAATGAGCATAATTTAGGATTGAATAATGCTGCCTTCAGGAGATTCTACAGTGCCCCTAATAAATCATTTAAGTTCCGTGACAATGACATCCTTATTTAGGGAACCCTCTCTTTGTGGCACTCCCTCAATGACAAACTTTGCTGATATAGAAGTGTTAAGTACATAGGCGGAGCCAGAACGTTATGCATGAGTATGTTTCGGCACAACTAACCTTTGTTACACAGAAAAATTGACAACCGCCGTGTTCGGGACTCAAACCCGGATCTCCCAGTTGCTGGCTAGTGGATCAACACAATACACAAGGTTACTTGTAAAAAACTATATAAAGGCTCTTCTTATCACTGTTCAGCTACAGACCAAAATTAAAATCTCAATTTTAATGCTAGATTTCTGGGTAGAATTACAAGGTGTTGATGGGGTTACGTATGTGTAGTAGAATATTCATCGATTCTATCTTTTAACTGCGAAACTACCGGCTGATGAAAAAGAAAAGTAGGATGATATACACGTGCACAATCGCCAAACTAAATCTATGTCACCCACGACGTTTGACTCTATTCTGAAGGATCACATCATATGTGGAGCTTATTATCAAAACGTCCCTTGTCCACAAAAATGGAAAATTGAGATATTGTCATGATTTAGTTCATTTCATCATTTTCTAATATATTAGCAAAGATTAATGAATCCAGAACGCCTGTAAAATCACTAATTAATTATCAACAGAAATAAGTGTATAGAAACAGTAATTAACAGTAAAAATTGAATATATTTTATCTTTCCCAATTCGTTTGTTTTGTACAAAATTGAAAATCTTGGTAAACTAAAACTTTTAGTATTATTTCTAAGATTTTCATGGTTGCAAATTTTCCCTAACATTGAAAAATGAGAAGTGTATTACAAGTGGTTTTTCTTGATTTCCAATCATTTATTCCTTTTGGACAAGAGACGTTTTGATAATAAGCTACACATATATTTGATAATGTATTAGGATTAGAAGACATGCACATGAAACCAACTTAGTTTGACGGTCTGAGCCTTAGATGCGTAAAGGCCATAAATGAAAATTCAAATTCGAATTCAAAACTAACTTAGTTTGAATGTTACAAGTAAAATAGGATGCAAAATCGTATACCTCCTCTCCAAAAGTCGAGAAGAAAAAGTGACGATACTAATAAAAGGAGAAGTCGAAAAATGTTGGTTTATTTACCAATATGAAATGTCACTTGCTTTTTGTAAATAGAAATAAAGGTGGTATCCTAAAGGAGCAGCAAAACCAAATGCATTAACTACAGAGGTTTTCTAATAGTAGGGATGCAAATGCTATTCCCTGTTTGAACGGCGCATGGGGGTTGTGGAGGTAGCGCTCCACATATTCTCGACCTACGGTACGAAGTGAGGTGGAGTGGTCAGTCCCACGCTAACAGTAGGGATATACGGATCCGAATATCCAACATCTGAATTCGGTTGACCATTCCTGGCATTAATATTATATGACTGTATGTTGCAGCATTTTTTGAACAGAAATAAATATACTAATATTCCTACTGTCAGTAGTATACAGTTAGTGTAACTCAATACTATGTGAGCTAGAAAAGAATTAAAGGAAATAATAACTATTTTATTTTCTCTTTGTGAGGAGATTGAACATGTTTTTTTGCTTCTCCTTTAAACTTTCATATAGCTTATTTTGAAAGAAGGACGTGATATAAAATAATTTATAGCTAAAAAAAATAATGAATAAAATAAAATAAATTTACAAAATCTTATTAAAATGCACTAAAAGCGAAAAAATAAATTTGATGCCGGCCTAAATGACTGCCTTAGATTTCCTTCATATGATTAAAGATAAAAGCGTGCGGCGTAAATGTAATTATGCAAAAACGAATTGCTGAACGGTATGATTTTGTCTTTACTTTTAATCTTGTTACATTTCACAACTCACACTTTCATTTTTTAAAAGAAAATCTTCTAAGCCAGTGATTAGGCCAGTATCAAAATTACTTTCTCATTTTTTATACATTCAGTAAAAGCTTGTTCTTTTTTTTCCAAACAAAATACTATAAATTATTAAATTGTATATTTATTCTTGTTTTGTGTATTTAAGATTTGCACAGCAGCCGATATAGACAGCAAGATTAATGAAATGATGAACACGAGATCTAACGCGGATTAGTTATCAGTGTGTTTAAAGCACATATGGATTTTGCATTTCATATCTTTTCGTTTTCTAATTTTAATTTAAGGGCAACTTAAACACAGTGCCTTGTAATCTTAACTACTACAGTTAAATACAGGGCGTTCGTTTTAAAATTACACCGACAAACGTCTGGAGGTAATTTTTCAAATCAAAACAAGACGAAAGTTCCTCCGACCAATTTCCGAAATGTGCATGATTTCGGAAATACAGACTGCCGAAAGCGTGGGAGGATGAACTTTAGTTTCATATTTCCAACATCACGAACAGTAGAGTTGATGCGGCATGGAACTTCTGCACTATCGAAAAATGCATATTTTAAAATTTCCCAGTGGGCGCGCAAGAGATTCCCCAAAAGAAGTAAGGGATTTTGAGAAATTCTCTGAAGTAAAGATGGATCGAATTGAAAATGGATGGGACGGCTTTCAACCAGGAATCAATAATTCGTTTGCACCAAGTCGATATCTCGAGTAGATTCCATATAACGAGCTATTTTCTAAAAACATGCATGGTTGCATAACAAGCAGGGGGAAGGATTGCATTATTAATATCATAAAACTATTTATTTGTTTCTTATCAAAGTAATTGAATATCATTAGCCCATTGCAGGTTGGAAGATAACGTATGTGATCTTTACTCACACGGGAAGTCATTGAACTCATGATCGTTTCGACATACCTCCACTTCAGAAATATTGCGAAATCCCTATATTCAAAAAAGGACTAAATCAATCTTGCAAAGTTTTCTGTAGAAAGGAAATTCTAATTGAACTAGGCGCTTTGGCCTACATGACGCACAACGGGTTTCTGTGTATTATTAGTGTGTTGTAAACACTTTTACACACGACAAAGTTTTAAAAACATACAGTATGCTTCTGACAATTTACAAAGTTTGCCGTGATTTACAGTTTAAAAGATGTGGTCATAACCCCTTTTGTCACTGTGCTCTTTATTTGTTCAACGACTGTGAAATATATTAACTTATATTCAATTTCTAATTAGAATAAGTCACAGATTTTAAAGAACTACTTTACATTTATAGGTCATCTACAGAAACGAAACAATCACAAAAGTTAAGATTTTCGAATATTGTTTATTTTGCTCTTTATTTTTCAAAATAACAGCTTATGACATACTACTTGAACATATGCACTGTCTCTCATTGTTTCATTTGTATCAGTTGATATTTTCATTAACCTTTTCTTTAAAAAGGAAATCATGGCGTATATTTTATTTCGTGGATATGAATCTCTACATACATACACTGCACGCATATACGATAATTCAATTAAATCATATTCCACACACGCAGAGAAAACGAACATTTACTTACTATAATATTAAATATGTACACATCTTTAGCTCGATCTGTTAACTGCAACTTGTATACTACAAAGTCTCTCAAACAAGCAAGGGCACAAATTACATTGATATGAAATTTATCATCCACCCTTGTACACTTTCGTTAAACAATAAACTAAAAGTACAAAGGAGAATTTTAATTTTAAAGTTTGCAATCTGAAAAACAGGTGACAGACCAGAGTAGTCAAAATCTCCATAGGAAATAACCTCAAACTGTCACTAAATAGCTAAAATTTTAGATGGACTTGATCTTAAAATGCAAGCCTATCATTGAAAACAAAATATTTCCATTCTTGCGCCAAATAATAAAAATATCTCACTCCTGGATCCCTCGACTGATTGACATCAACAAGTGAGCCTATTTTAGAAGTGGTAAAAGATATATGTACGTCTCCAATAACGATTTCCAATTCCTGTATTCCAACTTGACCAGCCTGTGGCCACACAGAGTCATTCTCTTGCATCATTTCTGAATCTTCAGTTATTTGCTCAAGTTCATTACACATCGGTGAACATATGCTTCTTTCCTGATCATCTTGTCATTTTTATAATTTGAGTTGTTTGCATACCATAAGTTACCATCAGGCCTGAATTCAAATTCAAAAAATTCATGGCCAAACTTTCCCTTGTCTCTCACATAATAGCGTATATAAAAATCACCAGAACTCATCTACTGTCTGTCTTCTTGATTGAACTGAGAGAATATTAAAATCTAAGGCAGTCACCGGAATCAAGTCTCATTGTGTTTGGTTTTTCTTGTTTGCTTAGAAACGGTAAGGAACTTATAATCTTCTAGACAAAGTACACTAATGTCAGGAACAAACAGTACAGACAGCTGATTTAGGAATCATTCCTAAATCTTCCCTTCGTAAGCTAAGACAATATTTGATAATTAGAATATACATAAATATCATTTTTCTTCTACATACATTTACCATATATTTTATGTGTAGAAATACATAACAAATTAACATAATGAAAGAAATAATGAAAAAATGTTGACTGAAATGGATAAGAATCAAATTTTCTCCTGCTCGCTGGCATATGCTATTCGATTTACAGAAAATTTCTTCATCATGAAATGTCTGCAGTATCGTTAAATACCCTAACTTTTCCACGAAGTTTATTTAACAAGATAATTTTACGTCGTTGAATTTCTCGAATCTGCTTCTACACATATGAGTTATTCTATTGAATTTGTTTTGAGACTGTCAATATAATCAGTACCAAAAATTGGTGAAAAGTTCAGCGCCCAAAAAAATGAAGTCTGAATTTTCGTTTACCACGCTAATAAAAAAAGCTGATGTGGAAGAAAGTGAATGTACAGTTTCGAAAAACTGAAAAAAACATCATATCGACTTAATAAAATATAAGTTAGAAGTCACGAATTTACTTCCCGTTAGATCGAACACGCTGTACATATATAACTTCTCGAATTCCACGTCATACTAAATAACATTACAACGGACACGTGAAAATAACACGAACGTAAGGCAATTAAATTTATCTTTTCAATATTCTACTAACTTACTAATTCAAAGATATTCACAGTTTCAAAAAGATGACCACATATTTACAACTAAATTATTCCTTAACCCATTTCAATTTCAACATTTAATATTTCGATCTGATTACATTCTCAACAAAAATTATTACCAGTGGACGACTTTCTGGTAATCTTTCTTACTTTAATTTCACAATACAATTTTCAATACAATATGTTTTTCACACAAACATGGAAAAATTCCATAGTTCGTATTCAGTACTAATAATACATTGGCATGTTAAATAAAATATCACAGTTCACTATTACGCCCCGCAATTTACTAAAGATTATACTCTATTCCATGCCTGCTACCACGAACACTTCAAGATCGCTATACATTTAACTAAATCACTGATCATACTTCTTTTTTATGCTTCATGATGCTAAGGTTGCACCCGATAAAAAATGGAAGGACCTTCTTGGAGTAACTAAGAGATTCTTAATAATATCACCTCTTCGAACTATCACAGTTGTTTCGTGATCTAGGTACTTATATATTACTAAAGCAATGTTTGTGTAGGATGCAATGTTCGTTGCAGTAACATCGCCAAATTGCAAAATTAAGTCGTCTTTCTGCAAACCCTAAAAAGAAATAGAAATATATCACATTCGTAGTTTCTGCAATAAAGTATTGTGTAATGATTGACAAACGTATCAATTGAACAAATAATGAACTGAAGGAAAAGAGGAAATTAAATGCTAAGATAAATATAGATAAGAATCTGCAAAAAACATTTTGGAATTTGAAAGATCTCTGATGGCTTTTGAGTGTATTTCAAAAGTTTGTTTGAAAATCATCAGCGGAATCAGTCAAAAAATTCTGATTTCAGACAAAAGTAAAATGCCCTATCGTCAGTTCTTGATAACGCCAGTTGCAGATAATTATGTTGTATTCCAAACATCTGAAACGTTTTATCTAATATATAGTTAGTTGGCTACATGGCGGCTCACTAACACCATTCTTCTCTGTGCATCTCCTCTCCTATTATATAAACACTTTTCTGCTAGCTGATGCTTTTCTTTCGTCTCACTTACAAAATATTAGTCACAAATTTACAGTATGTTCTAATATTATTCATTGTTTCATTAATCTCCAGATATAACCCAATGTTGGCCTTTTTACACTGATATCAACAGCAGTGATAAAGAAGAATTTTGGAAGGAATCAGTCAACGTCTTATCACGATACCATCCCAGTATTTGCCTGGTGTAACCGAGGAAAACCTCAGTCAGGCTGGGTGACACCGGAAATCAAACCCGCGTCATAGATTAAAAGGCGAGCACTCTATCGACGTGTTCGATTTGCCAGGGGATGTCGGGGATTTTCCCTGGTACCAGAGGATTTCATCCCCGGTTTTTGAACCCGGATATCATCCTAACCAGGGATAAAATCTTCGTAGTTCTACCCAAACAGATAGTAGGATCAAACTTACCAGCAACCATTAGTTGTAGGATACCCCCCTTTGTAATTTATAACAAATAGAACACTGATTACAACATGATATTTGTTGAATCTAGATGATACAAAATGGATAAAATTGAAAATAAAAAGTTTTAAGAGAGCGCACATGTTACTTCTACATTTCAATAAATATATACCTACCGCCTGAGATGCAGGAGTATCGTCTACAACAGATAATACTTTAGCAATAGGCATCATGTTTACATTGACTGCTTCCTGCTGACTAGTCCCTGCATCTGCAAAATTACATAAAGTATAATTCAACCGTAGAAGTAGACTAAATGTTTTACATTTCAAAATGTAATGTGTTTGCTTCACGATATTAAGATGATCAAGCAGCGACCTTGAATCACTGCTTCTATTCTGCAAAATACCTCGATAGCAGAAACAGTGTTATTTGGATATTAACCTTTCTGGGGTCATTTAAGACTTCCCAGCAGAACTATTTGCGCTCTATTTTTTATATAATTATAGTTTCTTGGTCAAGGGTAGTGCATGTTCCTTTTCAATTTAAAATCGAGAAGAGAAAAATAACTGATGGAAAACGTGGATTAGCGTATAAAACGATCCACAAATTTTTCGAGAAAAAATTATTTATTGAACACGACAGGTTGGATACCCAGTTGAGGTGTTCGACATACATGCCATATTCTACACACACACATATTTATATTTGGAGATTCATAGTGATATATTCTGTCAAAACAATTTATTACCTTATATACGAATTAAATTGACTTATTTTTATATTAAATATATCTATATCAGGACAGGTTTTAAAATTGCAATTATATAAAGAGCTCATTCTCCTAATAGGCGATATATCTAATACATTCGTTCTTTGGGCCGGGAGATGGAAAACTGCATCACGAGGTCGAGTAACTCTGTGTGTGACGTGCTGTCCTACTTCTGACAATAAGCTTTCCGAGTTAATATTGCTGTAGTAGTCTTTGTAGGGAAGATAATAGAAAATTAACTCTTCTGTTTTCCAGAGATTGTAATGTGTATTTGCTTGCTAGGTCCAAGTACTTCTCGAACTTAGGATATATTAGTGTTTCTTTATAAGTCAGAAAGCGAACGAATTTAGACTGTATACTTTTCTATTTGGCGGGTGTTCTTCTTTGTATTAGGATGTCATACTACTGCAGCATATTCTAACTTTGACCAACATACGCTGTATATAAAATGTTTAGAACATTAATATTTGAAAAATCGCTTTCTCATCTCATTACAAACACGAGGTTCCTGTGAGCTTCACTAATACGCTTAATGTGCATATCAAACGAAAGGTTGGGCTTTAATGTCTCACCAAGATCCGTAATAGAATCTACTCGGACCAATGGTGAATCATTAAAATATATCTAGAACGTTAGTATTTTTTGTGTTCCTTCATTATAGATTGCAATGAATTACCTGACACTGTGTTGCACTCAGATAAGTATGTTGGCAATACTGACAACTGGATGTTAAAATTTTACATGAGGTTAACATGTGGACTTGCGGACTGCAAGGGTTAACGACATTATTCTTCAATAGTATGTCTCTCTTGACACTTATAAAATAGGGAACCATTCAAGAGCCTGTGTGGTCGATATTGAAAATTGAATTGAATTGAATTAAAAAAAGGATTTCTTAAGCGGGCGAGGTTGAGCCTATGGCTGTTCTACCACCTAACCGACCTATTGTGGGTTAAAACGCGATATGTTCGTCTCCTAGGGTTGCTAATATTGGGCGTCACTACAATAAACCCAAGGAAACCTCTGAAATCCTAAATGACTTTAGTGATGTTGATAAAATTATGTGACGCAGACAACTAAGGAAGACAAATTTCACAGATATAATTGTAATCATTGCAGAAACAAATTGTTTAAATACGGGGCGAAAAGGCATATTGTATGCTATTAAAACGGGACAGCATTTCTCACCTTAAAATACAGGAAATTTAGTGTAGTACGGGGCACTTGGCAACCCTATCCAGAATACTTTTCCTTGTTCAAGTATATTTCCCTACTAAATTTAAATATCATTTTAAAAACTTGAATGTGCACCATACACGCCTCCGTCGTCTCGTTTATCTTTCACCATGAAGTAGCTCCTTAATACCGTCGGATCATACTGCACCCCTAAATTTAATTTTTCCCTTTAAAAATGACCAAAACGCAATACCACGTCCATACACACTAATGATATAATCATACTGTAGCCCTAAAGTTAATTTCTCACTTTAAAAATAACCTACATGCCTGTTATCACGTCTATACCCCTCCCGGAATAGGTTTTAACAAATTCTTCTTGGACAAACTAATGAGATGATCATACTGTAACCCTAAATTTAATTTCACCCTTTAAAAATAACCAAAACGCCTGTTATCACGTCTATACCCCTCCCGGAATAGGTTGTAACAAATTCTTCTTGGACGAACTAATGAGATGATCATACTGTAACCCTAAATTTAATTTGTTCCTTAAAAAGAAACCAAAACGCCTGTTATCATGTCTATATCCCGCCTGTTATCATGTCTATAGGCCAAAAACCCGTCTTGGATAAACTAATGACAAGTAGCTTGTATATGCATACACGTCACTCCAATGTGCCCGCTTACGTAAATGGATTACGTAAGGTACACGTACACCTGTGCTGACCGAAAGGATGCTTGTTAAAACCAGCCAATGTACGAAGAACACCTAGGCCTCAGGTGCACATCATTTCGTTTCGTTTAGTGTTATAGCTACCAGAAGGGTAGTTATGACATATCGCTATAATTCACTACGGCAAATCTTCAGTTGTTGTTGCGTAGCAACGACTACAATGTCATGGTATTGTCGATTCTAATATTGTCGGCGTAATTGTTTCCCTAAAAAATATATTGTTGAAAAAAAATACTTTGAGCAGGGAGTTCACGTTTTGGAAGTTTTTGGATAAAATATAAAATTAAAATAGTTTTTAATGTTTCGGATAGTTTTTAAGCTACAAGTAAATGAACGAAATAAAAAATACAATAGGTGTATAATTGTTTTAGTTAAAAACTATAATAGAGGCAAAGCTCCCGTGTCTTTATTCCTGAATAATTTTAATTCAAAATTACTTTTTTCATCTTGAGCTTCGATTTATCGCCGTGATATCGAACTTATATTTTAATAAGCTAAAATGAAAATCATGCAAGCAAGTACTTTCATAGATATACTGCAAGCTTATTCAATGCATTTAAAGGATAAAGTGTGACTGTCTCCCTTCTTGCTGGGGTTAATGTCATCAATAGGGTAACGTGACTCTGTACGGATGCCAGATAACGAATCAATCTTTCCAAAATATCGAAAAGACGGCCTTCGCTACCAAAATGACGAATACATGTCGCGTGAGGCCACAACTAAAGAAGAGCGGTAACTGGAAGATGAAGTCTGACTGTCCTATATATGTGTCTGCTTGACCACCGTGTAAACCCACAATCTCCGCACCGGTATAACGGAATATCCAATAACGAACGAAATCTTTCTAAAAAATCACTATTTCACCCTATATCTACTGTACTGGCGCTGTAAGAGAATACTATTAACACACATCAATCTCTAGCTATTTCTACAGCATGCAATCACTGTGACTTTAGAATTTTATGAAAAGAGTTTCGTAAATATATAACAACTTTATTTTTAATCTTTCCAAATAATAATGTGTCTCGACTTATCTTAGGAATAACTAACATTTATTATGTCAAACAACATAAAACTCACGTCAACTGGTCATGCCAGGACTAACTTCTACGACAATGAGTTTTAACTAAAATGAAAAATATTGAACTTGACTGTAAAAACTTTTAATTATTTTTTTCTACTAAAAACTTTTAACTTAATGCGCTAATTTATTACTATTCTGCACAATAATTTAATTTTGCTGGCTATGCATCAATTGTATACTGATTCTATATTGATGTGCGTGGAGGAGATACTATTTTACCATATGCTCGCTGCGCAACTACTTGGAGCGATAGCTATGCAACACGCATGATAGGCTTATTTTGCCGGTTGTTTGACATAGACACATTCATAAAATATTTCAAATAAATTTCAGAACAAAAAACTACTAACTACACAAATAAATAAACAAGATAGTAGAATACGATCACATGCACTACGGACTCGATCGCCTACAAGTGATCTATCCGTCTGTGTGGTTCGGCTAATTTCTCTTGTGATTTGCCGTGTAAATTATAGCACACTATATATGTTGCATAAATTCCTTATCCTCTGACGGGAAATAAACATATATATATTGGCCTTACCGTTCGCAGACGGCTTGCCGCTTCGTCTAGAGGTTGCGCTTACTTCTCATGCGTTGGCGCCAAAACTGACACTGTATAACACTCACTGCACAAAGATATTTTTGTTATTAAAAAAAGGCTATGAGATGACTTTTCTCAATAAGTACAGTTGTGCCCTTGTACTCTAATCGCTGTACACTTTTCTTCTTTTTTGGATTGATAACAGGGACTAGTATTTCTTCTTTATAGTTGTGGAGGGAAATCTATGGTGGGAGCCAACTGCTACTACGCACACATACACTTTTCCCGAGCTTCCGTTATAGACAATTATCGTGTATAACGTCTTCACTCTTGGCTTTTGAATTTTACTCTTAGATTCAGGCCACTGTTATGCATCAATAAACTTCACTTTAACGCCTCCAGACATAAAATAATATAAAATTAAGCAACTTGATAAAAGACGAGTACCCACTTTACACGGGCCTTAATGTTCCTCATGTGGATTACTTAAATTCATACTGGTATGATTAAAGAATCATAAATAAACACTTCTTCTGCGTTTCACTTCAATTATTATTGCGCTGTGAGAACCACTTATCGTGGACAAGTATAATCGACGATTCACTTGCACGTTGGACGACTGGAACTATAACCAATAACGTGGTGCACTAAACACATTGATCAGGGAGGCGACGAAATAATATGAAGAGAACTCCTACTTTCTTCATATGTTGTCGGGCGATGTATTTCCAACCCTCTGACAAACTTTCATTTCAGTTCACTCTTGTTTTCCCTCGTTGTGTACATTCACTAAGGCACTACACCGTTTAGTTTTATAACCTTGGCGGGTCGTATCTTTCATGACTTGCCACTACCATCCTTCCAAGTTTCCAGTTCAGAGCGTTCTGCGTCGTACCGCCAAAATCATGCGCGCGACACTTTTCGTCACTCAATTGCCTGTGTTTGTTCTCGAGCCTTCAGGGCTCAGTGGTGTCAGACCCGAAGTTCGATCGCCACACGAAGGTAAGTTTATCGTCTTGGACGATAGTTTGAGACATCGTTTATATTAAACATGAGTATAAAATGCAAAAAAATATACGTACCGTGTTCTTATTCACCGTCCAAACACAGGATGTATGCGTTACCTTTATAAAAGAGTATTAAAATATTTTTTTTAAAGCAATGTCAATTATGCATAAGTCCTTAATGTAATTTGTTACTAATGCCCAGACAACACAAGTTTTTACAACGGTTCATAATGCGTCAATGTTATTTATTAATGTCAACTAGACACTAGTTTGTAATACTGTGAAGTCATCTTTCTGATGTCTGTATTGAGACCTGGCTAAATGTCTTTGAGTGAGAGGTTAATCCTTCAAAGGGGGGGGGGATTAGAAATGTTACATGAACGAAGCTGAGTCTACCTGACACACC
>JAGDQP010047278.1:0-11231 GCA_022664845.1 Lepisma saccharinum
GAATGCTGGGAACAGACTTTGAGAACGAGGTTACCATTATGTCTACGCCCGTGACTACGGAATGTGAGGATTTTTTGGAGTTCCAAGAAATACTTAAGAAGATGCGGATTTTGGATGATAAAATAGTTAAGGCTTTGAATACATCAATACCAACCGATTCGATTAAATCACAAATAAATGCTACAGCGACGTGTAAAGATTTGTATGATCAGTTACAAACGAACTATGAAAACAGAGAATCGTCTATAAAGAGATGTATATCAGTGGCCGCAGATAAGGTTCGCCATTTGAAAGACCAAAGAGTTAGTAATATGGATGACATCAAAGTTCTGAAGACACTTAGAAAGGAGCAGACAAAGTTGAGGTTGTTACAAGCGGAATTGAATGTGGAGGAAGTGATTAAAAAAGAAGTTTAAAAGTATACTACGATAGGTGTAGAGCTTTTTATAAACCATCAAATCTACGAATGTAGTTGTAACTGTTAGACATGAACTTTTTATGCATTAAAAGATGGAACTAGTAGTGGGGTGAAAACTGGTAGTTTAAAGTAAACCAGCACCAGTTGTATGGTGCACAGGAGTGAGTGGTGGCAGTTGGCAGGCACAACACCAGTTGTATGGTGCGATGCGATAGGCAAGTATGATGGAGGCTGGTTAATAATGTACAGTTTTATGGTATAATAGGCAGAATCATGGAAAAAACGTTAACCGGTTTAACCGGGAAAGGTTTAGAAAATTTATATTGTTGTAATAAAGACTGAATTTCAATAATGCCCAAGCAAAGTGGGTAGAAATTATGACAGTCCAATATTTGAAAGATTGCTGTTTCATCAACGCTGGTTTGTATGTAATATCATCATCATGTCGAATGCTAGAGTTGCTTAGGTGTGTCATAGTTGCTGTAATAGAAACCTATCATTGTGGATACAATTTATAAAATTAGCATGAGTTGAAAACTTCCAACGCTATCGAAAAGAAAACATGACGCAGTCGTCACCTAGTTAGAAAACTTTTTAATTATTAATGATTATTTGAACAGACAAAGCAAAATAACTCGTAAAGGAGAGGAATATCGTACCTCAGAAACTGTCAAACCGTTGGAAAAGGGAACTAGTACTAGTCGGAGCAAAGGCTCAAGTAAAAAAAATGAGTAAAGAGATTAAGGAACAGCGTCTTTTCCGTTAATGACTGCCTTATTCACAGGATTTCATTAGCAACTTTTATATGGACTTTGTATATTTCTTACATAATGCAGGTAATAGAGATATTTTAAATTGTAATACAAACACTTCCTGATGAATAATGTGTTCGCAAAAGAGGTGAAGGATAGTGTTCATTCGTCAACGTTTTAGTTTTATATAGGAGTAATAACTGGAAATTATTTTGGCCAATACAAAATATTTATCATTCATGTTACTTTTTGTTCTTGTTTGCCTCTTAACTTATTATTTGGACGACCTTCCGGCTCAACTCATCGAGTAGCACATACTTTCAAAGAAACTATTTTTGATTTTGTAAGTAAGAGCAATGGAATAAACTTTAAACTCTGTAAAACTTAATGAACTGCAAGATTAGTTTTGTGCAGTTCTCGAACGCCTCAGTCAGATCAAGGAACTGCCTATATTTCTTTTGTTAGGTACATATTCCGTAGAGGACAGTAGAAAATAAAACTGAATTTGCTAGTCAAATGGAAAAATACTGACGAATTTTATGTGTAAAGAGTGTAGCTCCACCGAACGCTAAATAAGAATACTGAGTGAATCGTTGGTCGACTGAAATCTGCCCTGAGGCGTGTTGCCATGAACCAACTGATATGCCCTTCTGAATGTAGGATCATATACACACCATATTTATCTACATTCCTCACAGTTTTTTTTTATTATTATTATTATTTATCTTTGAAATTTTGTTAACATTTCTTAACGACGATGCGTGTTAAGGATGTTCTAAAATGTGTGCACATGAACTTGGTTAAAATTGTAGCGATGATGTCTGATTTGCTGTTCCAGAGGATTTGTAAAATATTTATTAAAACGGAGACAGTTGATAATAATCAGTCTCACGTATAATTTTGTAATATATTATGTACTTATATATCACATATAAACCTTATATTATAAAGAAAAAAGAAAAGATTCGGTAAGACGCTTGACTTTGAACTAAGTAACTCATGTTCAAATCTCGCTGCAGTCGATTTTTTTTCTCCCAGTATCGAGCTTTGTTTCTGAGCAGGCACACATTTTAATCTTTTTGCAATCTTAAACTGTACTGTTATTCTTATTTTGTTCATCTTTCTTTGTTATACACACTTTTTATTAACTTACTCTGTAATCATGTTTCATCTCTGGTGCAAATCTTGTAATTGACTTTTAACTCACTTTTCATCATCCGATTTATTAAAATTTTGTAAATTTGCTTCCTTCCGATTACAATACAATATTCAATCTTCAGATACGACAGAATAATCCAGTTAATTGGAATTAGTTATACACAATTATTTAATATGGAATTCCTTATCCTAAAATAAATACTAGTCTGCAACTATGTTGGATGTTGACTGGTTGCAAAACACTTTATAATTTGGGTGTGCGATGCTCTTAATATAGAAATAAATGTAAAATGGAATTTAAAAAAAAAAGCGCTTTTTTAAGGAAATAAAACGGGAAAAAAAGTAAAAAATAATATTTTTTAAATCAGAAAATAAAAGCGTGTGTGTTGTTGCTTCCTCGCTTTTATTTTCCAATTCATAAATGTTTTTTTTTATATACTTTTAGTTCATTTTTCTTTGCTTGAAGCAGCGTTCTTTTAAACCTTTATTTTAATTTTATTTTCTTATGAACATTTAGTTTTCAACTCAAGATAAAATAGCGTTTAAGGAAACGCTAGCTTCTTTTTCTTTATACTGAACAGACATCCTGACATAAGATGTTGAGAATGATATGTGAGTTGACCGGAAAATAGAGGCGAGGCGACTGTATAGTAAAGAGCAGACTTAGTGAGGAAAAATACGCAGAGGTAGTTTTCCTTCGTATCTCCTAGAAACATTTTTTAACTGAAAGGGTTAGTATTTTTGCAAGCACTCTGCGAATATTGAAAACCGAAATTTTACTTTACTTGTCGTACATTATTATGTTATTTTGTCTCTATGGCGTTATTTGTCATGGTTATATATTGTAATATCTCATACTACAGTACATTAAAGAATATCGTTGTCAAGCACTATCTAATCGTGAAAGTAACACTAGAACTATACAGTTACTTCAGCGGAAACCTCTCCTGTAGGTGAGTTATTATTAAAGCTTTATTACCTAATATATTGTACAGCAAATTGTATTTACCATGCTTTATTCTCATTTTCATAATTATAAAATATGAAAATAACGAAGAATGATTTCTTCTAACACTTATTTTATATGAACTGCAATATATGTCTTTACTTTAGAACAATCATTTTCTTCACATAAATGAAACTTTATATAACAAGGAGTTCCGGGACGGCTAGCAACGAGTGCTTCACGAAGATATGCGGCTCTGCGGAAGTGATTCTGTGGGGTTGCGACGAGTCGAGTGATACAGACATACATTAAACGAACATATACTTAAATATTACACTAAATTATACATACACATATGACACATTCCGTACACTCATATTTTGTATTCATTTAACACACATTTTCCTTCTTCCGTCTCTCTTACTCTTCGTTCCCACCTCATTACCCCATACCCGTTCCAGCTCTACAAAATTAGACGTTTTCACATTGATTAGACCTCTTGACTCTTATTCCTTGGTTTCTACATTGTAATTATGTGTTGCCACTCTCGCTTATTTCTGTTGCTTAAAGACCATATTTAGTACTTTTCCTTCATTCCATTTCTACTAATTAACATATTACTTGTATTGACTGGAAAGAAAGGCCCATTTGTAACGTTACCACCTGTCCCATATAATACGGTATGTCCCGTATTTTAGGTAAAATTTACGCGTTAAGTATTATTACTCATTGTTCCATATTATAATTAGTAATTTTTCACCGATATTTTCAACATCTCAATATTTTTTACAAATAAGCAATGAATGACTCTTTCACAACTGTGTACTATGCAGAAGCCGAGCAGATTTTTTCGCACCCCTAGGCCCCAACATAAAATCTAGAGATAAGTATATAATACTCCAACCTGCTGTTTGATCTAGTTTAGTGCTTTTCCACCGCCGCTCCGAGAACCGGTAGCGGTCCACGAACTTGTTGAACCGGTCCTCGAGAAATTATATACATGATTATTTAACGCATATTTTGTAGATTTCAACAGTTCAAAACTGAGATTACAGTGTTTATTTGTTTTTAAATTAACTAGAATCTGAAGATGTGCTGGCATATTTTGAACCCCTAATAAACATATCTTAGTTCCACTTTCCAGGTCTGTTAAAATTTTAAAAAGGTTGAAAACACTGGTCTAGTTTATAATACACTGCAAAAAAGAGGCTGTGTCAATTCAACACTTTTCAGTATCCAAAAGCGACCACCACATTTTGTGTTAAATCAACGCCAATTGTTGTGTGATTTCGGCGATTCAAAAATGTGATAGAGGTAGCATGACACTCTTATTTGACTTGAAACAGCATTAACAACACGTCCATTGTGTTCTGAATCTCCGAAATCAGTACCATTTGTCACGTTGATTCAACAAAGAAATGGTGGCCCCCAGGAACACCGAAAAGCGTTTAATTTACAGTAATATTTTGCAGCGCAGATAGTAACGCGAATAGTGTTCAGGATATTGAATTATCTTTTTTCCGCCCACCAGTGCTTCGGAGTATAAGCATTCGGAAGAAAGGTATTTTCTCTGTGTTCTTCATTACTGTTTAGGTTTTAAATTTTGTAGTTATACAATAGAAACGGGCTAACTAGTTACTACTTTCATTTTAAATTATTTTAGATCTGTCCCGTATCTTTTGGATTATTTCGTAATTCTTTTCAAGTGTCTCGTAATTTATTCGTCAAAAGCTGACAACTCTACCCGTTTAGCAGATTCCATCTCCTCGTGAAGAAGAGTCGAATAGAAAATATATTACGTCGACATTACTTAATACTTTAGAATAACGGAACAAGTCGGCCAAATTAAAAAAAAAAAAATTCGCCGCTAGGCGAATTCGTATGGGAGACTATACGCGGTTTCTCCTGGAACTCACAGGCAGATAAATACAGCGGGCGGTGGATGATACATTACCTTGGCCCTTGATAACTGTATGATCAAATTGATATTCCTAAAATCTTGACGATCGAGGAGTACCTTCATTCTAAATGTTAGTAAAATTAACTCAATGATTCTATTTATGACAAAATACTTTACTGTCAATTTAGTTATATACACTGTGTAGAAAATTTTGTACAAAAATTTGTCTAGTGCCTTAATTTCATGCCTCATAGCTGATACTTAATGATAGTTGATGTCATAACATACAAACTTTTAACAACTTATTTTGCTTATAAATTTCCAAATTGTGTGTTATTTTTTATAATTAAATGTCTAAGTAACTAGGACTATTCAATCTGTTTCATATTCCTCTTGCTTTTGTTGTACCAATTCAGAGTATTTCGATTGTACAATGTGTATCTTGGAAAGTGAATATATAACTTCTAGAATTCACTTTTTTTATCAGGCCAATAGGTAATACAGAAAATTCAAAAGAACTTCAATATAACAATTAAAATACGAGTTTTAGCATATTTGAGAAAAATACTATTATAGCAAACATTTATGTCCTCTTAACAATGAAAGTAGTAGGTCTCTAATAATATACCATGCAGTGACATACTTTCTTGTTTTTCAAGTATAAATATTTTTATCTTCATTGGACATCCCTCGCTTAGTTTCGAGCTAACACTGTAGGAATATGTTATTGTTTAAGAAATATGAAATCACCTTAAATTGCGACGACATTTTCTCAAGGACATTTCTGAAAATGCGTTTTTATTATTTAAAACCTGTTCGTTGCTTTAGATAAAAAACAAATCTTGTCGACATTTATGGCAACAGAAAATATGAATGAGACAATCTTAATAGGCAGCCAGTTTCATCACATTGTGAAATTTTCATTATTGGTAACTAGTTGATTTGACTCTCCAATTAAATTCTGAATGGAACATATACAAAGAGGCACAAAGAACTGTAAAATTTTAAATTCGCAAACATTGTTTACTGTCACGTTCCAGCAATTACTTTAAAAACTTGTATCTGAAATAGGAACACGGAAAGTGGTCGTATTGTTACAAAGAAAATAATGTGAATAGCTTACAACGGGAAGAGTATGAAACATTTCAGATTAGAAACAAAAGTACAGAGAAATCGTTATATGATTTATTGAAAAATTCTGAAGCAGGAGAGACATTTGGAAAAACAGAAAAACTAAGAAACATTTATAACTTGTATACATCCATAGGAAGTGATTGTTATATATCATGTGGGCGCTTTATGGTATCTTCATACTACAGGTACAGTTCATATGTTATTCTATTTTGATGGAGGTTATTTAATGTATTACTTAAAACAATATGTATTGACATATAAATTTACAACACCAAGAGGAATATATGACCAGTTGTTGCATTTGTCATACAGAGTTGTAATTTCAACACAGTCCAATAGCGATTGTTTCAAACAGAAGAAAATCTTGATACTATAGCGTCGTTTTTTTTCTTGTGAACAACATGCAATAAAGTAGGGTATAAAACACATGCACACAATATATTTACAATTCTTTGATTTTTGAAAGTTATATTTAACGTAACTATAGTTATGTCATGCATCAACATCCGGAAAATTCATAATTTTATTTATCCAGAAAGATTTAGAAAATGGACACAATATTATGAATAGATTATCGTCATTTTGTTAACCAATTAGCTTTAGTGAATTGAAATGTAAACCATTTAGTTGTGATTGTACTCATAAGAATTATTTAATATGATTTTCCTAAAAAGAAATGTTTCCATTTCAATATTTTCTCTTCGTGGTAATACTATCCATTCCTTGATTTATATGCATGACATAAAAAAGGATAAAATATCTGAAAGTGTTTGCTTGTTTGGAAAGTAGAAATATAATTACACTGATAAACGAAGTCAGAAATATGCAGAATGTTGATGTTTAGAAAATTTACAAAATGTGTTCTCGATTTTAACCACTGAAGAGAGTATAATCAATCACTTCCTTTTTTATTTTACATACCAGAAAATCGTGGTAACTATTTTGGAAGCTTTATATAATTGTAACTTCTAGAGTGAAATACAGAACTACGACTTGGGCTCTAATGAAAATCTGATAAAAATGTATGTCTCTCTGTCTTTCAACTAAGATAATGACGTCCTGGCGGCTTTAATACGTGTTAGTGTGTGGTAAATCTTGAACCTGTGAACGAAGTAGGTACAATAAGCTTTATTCGCGAAATGCCACTTCCCTTAAATTCCGCCAGATTTCCATTACAGCTTATATAAAGGAATCAACAAGAGTAATTTAAGGGTCAATGAGCACACTCAAGATGATTGTGATATGCTGTGCTGTTAGGTTCTAGGATAGGATATTTATCAAATTCGTAAATGAAACTCGGGAATTGGATTATGTATAGAACTAAGTTTAAATCTCTAAATGACAGACTAAAGGGATAAATATCGAGCACGAACTCAAGTCACAGAAGTTAACCAAGTACCACTGAATATAGTATCTCCATACCTAAGATAGAAAGTACATAGTCAAAGAGCATGCAATTAATCGGTTTCCAACTCACCTAAATATTTGATAGAAGAGGAGACTTAAAATGCAGAGATAGTTGAAAATGTTAAGATGCATCACACAGAATTCTTGGAGATCAAAGACAGACAGAGCTTAACGTTGTAACTTGGAATACATGATGGTTGAAGTTCTATATTCGATAGAAAAGTACAACAGAGTTGAGTTTAAACGGCAGCACCAAGTCTATTGCCACTAACACTGGACAAGCAGTTGGAGTGGTAACGAACGATCACAAATTATCAAATGTCTGGCTTTTACGCCAAACTAGATTTCGGTGTTCCAATCACAGTTCACTGCTCAGTGAAGTATGCCCTTACCGAGCACCAATCACAATCGATTCGAAGTTTGGTTTTGCTGTGGTTTCTCTATGTCTTCCAGCTGAGCAAAGTGGAATTTAAATAGCTGTGTGCAGATGAACAATCTAATGCTAGCCTAAGTTGAACTTCGGCTTGCTATGTAAACTTGTACTTTGACTAAAGAATGTGTAATTCGTAACATTCCGTTATGTCGATGAAATATGATATTTGTCTGCGTCTATCTCCTTATTTCATGAATGAATTTCTAAATACAAATCTTTGTTGGCAGCCAAACTACTTTCTTAACTACAACATATTATTATGTATTTTAATAAATGACTTCGGGGTTCTTTGTTCATGCTCTATTTCTTAAAACTAAAAACATATTTATTTTTATTACACATCTACAAAATTAATTATATTCACGTGATAGACCTCACGGCAGTAATCTGACGGTTCTAAAACTCAATGGTTTATATGATGAATCTATTACACTCTGAAGAAATGCTAGATTTCAGTTTCACCGACACTCATCCACGTAAGAAATAACGTGTATAATATTAAGGAATGACATTCTACGGATTTATTTATTAATTATTTCTATGTATTAGTTACTAAAATAAACTAGTTACTTCATTTGTAAGCAACATATATCCCGATATTTATTTATAATAATGATAATAATAATGCTCTTTCATAAAGAATTTTCATATGCTCATCAATAATTTATCCCAAATTCACTACTATAGCTATATCTCTATATTTTTTGTGGATTACCACAGTCAGCCATTTTCATCTCAAATATACTCTACTTCAAAGTTATTAACAATGGAAATATTTAATACCAAACTTTGGGGTTGTTATACAACTGCACATGCCATTATTCAGACATATGGAACAATGCATTGAACAGTGACGGTATGGGAGAATGCCATCTTGAATTGCATGAGTTGTTCAAAGGTGACAAAATGTGATCATCAATTTTCGTCTCAAATATATCCTTTCTACATGTTGTCAATAATAAAAAAACATTATACAAAAATGGGTTCAGAGGGAAAAATCAATTTGGCTGACGGACTAAATTGTTTATGGGAAGAAATTGTCTTCTGCTTTCACGGTTGTTTGTAAAATAATTTGATTTTATTGGTTTCTCTTTTACTTTCATAATATTTAATTATATTATTTTTCAGTGATTCTTTCTAACATGAGAATGTCGCACACACTATAATGTACCTTACAACATTCTTCCCACTCAATGTAAAATTATGATATTGAAAATATAAACATTTCTTTAATCTTGAGTTTTTAATGTAGTTTGTCCACTTGCAACATAAATAAGTTTGATTTGGTGTCGTATGCATTATGTCTTTTGATCCTTCCATGCTACAAAATGAACATTCGCCAATATTTTGTTACTGATGTGTTATTATTTCCCAGTTCATACCATTAACCGCATTTTGCTGCTCTCGCAACTGTTTAAGTTTTGTTTTCATTGAAGTTCTTCTTTCTCTTCTAGACTTTTGGTTCCATCATTAGAGAAAATAAAACTTTCTTCATGGTTAATTTTGTCCTCGATTTTATCAGATTTATCTATAATTTTATATTCTTTATGACGCAATTTTTAATGTGTTCCTACTATTTGTGTTACTTTATTTTCAATTTCAAAACTATTTGCCATATCTATTATTGATGTCTACATGTTTTTACTTTCTACATTTATCAGTGGGAATTTAATGAATCTACATTCTTTTGTAAAGGTAATTGTGGCATTTAGGTTGTTAATACTAAATCTATCAAACTGCTTAAGAAAGTTTTGCCCCAAAATCAACTCGTATGAACATGATTTCACTACAAATATTGTTGTAGGTATCATTCCCTGTCATATCAAAGCAGTTTTAATAAAAAATTGACCTCATGATCTCAGATTTTTATGAAATTTGGTACAGAGGTAATCTCATATAAACTAAAAAATCTAAACTTTATCAAAATATATTAATGGTGATATAAAACACGGATATGTAAAACTTCTGAGAAATATCTGAAAATGTACCACCGTAGGAGGTCTCATAAAGTAGGTTTTCGGGCCTTTTTCTTTTTTCGTCGATAATTCAAATTTTAGTCCAGTTAAACAGAAAATAAGTTCGACAAACTATACTTTTTTTACATACCTGAATAGTGAATACCATTAATTTGAAATATAAATGAACAGAAAATTCAAAAAAATTGTTAACACACTTTTGGTACATGGAACTGTCCCAAAAGTCTATTGACATAGATTTGAAGTTTCTGTTAAGATTTCTTTAAAGATAATGACATTCGTTAATGGTGTAAGAAACACAATATAGTTGTCAAAGTCATGTTCGGTTTATTTGCACTTAAATTTGAATAACTGACGAAAAATAAAAAAGGCTGGAAAGCCTACTTGGACTCAGCCTTAAGATATAAATGTGCGAGAGGTGTAATTTTACAGAATGTTTAATTTCCTCTCTTATAATGTGGAACACTATATAGTTCGTGTGGATTTTTTAAATTTTAAATTTAAAATCTTGATTTTGAATTTAGAAAAATAAATTTCAATTTGTTTTTAAAAATCTAGGATATATTTTGTATTAATGTGAAACAATGTACAATGCTTTAAAGTGGGATTTTAATGGGTTCTTGCCTAAAATAATTTAAAGGAAAATTTTATATCCTTAAAAACTCGGTTTAAAGATTTATCATTAAAATAAGGCTTATAAAATATATTTCTAGTATTGCACATCTGGTGTGTTTATACATACGATATATTTTGTATTACATTAGAAGGAAAAAAAATGATCACTGGAATAACGTTGAAATTAATGACTGCACAAAACACAACATGATCGCTCTTTTCATCTAAAACTTCATTGATTTTTTACTTCAAAATTTCAAATAGTTTCCCAAAAACACTTTCTTATATATATGGGCGTGTTGCTAATATAAAAACAAGAACAATTTCATCAATGGTTTCTTTCATAACCAAAATTTCAACATTGAAGCTGAATAACGTTTGTCAACCATAGCAAACCGAAAAAGATCTTGTGATGTAGTTGATGTCACGGTTAAGAGACGGGCTACTACGCTTTTGTTGCAGCGGTCATATGAAAATCAAATCTTGACTTTT
>JAGDQP010047279.1:0-15068 GCA_022664845.1 Lepisma saccharinum
CTTTGATTAATTTATATATTTCATCTGTGCATCTTCCACTCGCATATTTTATCATCTCTCCTGTGATCTCGTCCTCTCCTGGTGATCTATAGTTTTTGAGTCTTTTTACTGCTTCTGTCATCTCTTTCATGCTTGGTTCATCTGTTATGCCTCCTCTCTCTTCGATGTCTGAGTCTATATTTGTTTGTATTTCATGAAATTGTTCTTGTTCCTTGGTTACCGGTTCTTCTTCTACCTGTAGTTGCTCCTTAAAGTATTCTGTCCATCTCATTACATCTTCTTCATTTCCCATCAATACTCCGTTCCTATCTTTGCATCCATATGTTTTTGGTTGATATCCTTTGCTCATTTTGTTTATTGCTGCGTAAAGTCTTCTCGTTTCATTCTTCTTGCATAAATTTTCTATTTCTTCTATCTCTTGTGCCATTTTGTCTTTCTTCTTTTTCCGGCATATTCTGTTCGCTTCTCTCCTTAGCTCTCTGTATCTTTCCCAATTCCCTCTTGTATCCCTTTGTATTGCCTTTAGCCTTGCTTCATTCTTTTCCTTTATTGTTTTGCGGCATTCATCATCAAACCAATCATTGTAGTTTTTCTTCTGCATCTTTCCTATTACTTCTTCTGCTGTTGTTCTTATGATCTTTTCTATTTTTCCCCACTTGTCATCTATGTTATTTATTTCCGTTGTTATTCGAATTCTTTCCTGCTGTTCCAGTATTTCGTCCATTCTCTCCCTGTACCTCATCTTGATTTCTTCATTTTTGAATTTCTCTAGGTTCCACTTACGTCTCCTTTGTCCTTTTACTTGTTGTACCTTGCTTACTTTTTCTCTAATCTTTGCTTTCACCATGTAATGATCACTGTCTCCATTCGGTCCTCTATAACTCTTTGAGTCTATTACTGAAGTGCAATGTCTTTTGCTTACTAGTATAAGGTCTATCTGGTTCACTGTATGGTCGTCTGGTGACTTCCATGTTCCGAGATGGATTCGCTTGTGAGGGAATTGTGTGCTTTTGATTACCAAGTTGTTCCTCTCTGCAAACTGTCCTAGCATTAATCCATTCTCATTGCTCTCTTGATGGAACGTATATCTTCCTGTTTTCTTTTCCATACATTCCTCCGTTCCAATTTTTGCGTTGCAGTCGCCTGCTATTAGTACCATGTCATGTCTTGGTATGGTGTTGTATGTCTTCTCTAACTTCTCGTAAAATTCTTCTTTCACTGCTTGTTCTTTGTCCTCCGTTGGTGCATATACGTTTATAATTGTGACATTTCTGAACTTTCCTTTTAATCTTATTTTGCATATTCTTTCATCTATGGGCTCAAATTGTAGTATTCTATCTGTCATCTTTTTAGTCACGAAGAATCCGGTTTCATGCAATCCTGTCATCTCTTCCGATCCGCTATAAAACAAAGTATATTCGGATTTCTGTATTTTTCCTTTTCCTTGCCACCTTATCTCTTGAACTGCTGCAATATCAACACCATTTTTGCATATTTCTTCTCCTATTTGTTGCATCTTCCCTGATGTTAGTAGTGTACGTATATTCCAAGTTGCAAGTACCATCTCTTGATCCTTCTTCTTGTCCTTTCCGTCATCTGTCATTCCGTCCTTCCGAGGCTTCTGTATCGGTTTCTGAACTTCTTTTTTTTTTACGAGATAGGGTTGTTGGCCCTACGCTCAACCCCCAACCTGGAGGACCGGGAGTTTTCTGTCGGGGTCCTCTTCCCTTAGCCTTCGTAGATCCCTCTACTAAACCGCAAGGCAGCGGTGTTGGTTTTGGTCCACCCCGTCATTCCGATACCCATCATATCTGATAGGCATTCCCCTATCCGCTACCTAGGGAGGCGCCTGGTGGGAGTCCAACAACTCCCCCAGGAAAGCCAGAACATATTTGCATTCAAATTTCGTACTTTATTCACTCTTTACTGTACGCTTGCATGTTTGAATTTGAATTTAATGACTCAGACCGTAATAGAGTACGGAAATGATGAGGGAAGGAGTCAGCCAGGGCCTAAGTTGAAGGTACCATCCCGGTCTTTGCCTCGTGTAACTTAAGAGAAACTCAGGACCTCTTGAATACGAAGCTAACTCTATCAACTGAGCATCTCGGTTTCACAATTGTATACTTGATATTCAATGACTTCATACCAGTCTTAGCTCAGAAATCTGTTATTGTAAATCTCCCAAATAAAAAGCGCTTATGCAGAATTACATAATACTTGCAAAATCAGTGGCATACAGGACATTTCTATACAGGAGAACAACTTACAAATTTTAAGTAAAAAGTGTTGCCATTTTCATTTCGTCCTAAACAGTATTCAATTATAAATAACTTTATAGGAAAAAATAGTCTTAACTGTTTAGGAGTTACAGTAGGTAATGACATTCAAAGTAATATATTTCAGCTCCTAAAGGATCGAGATGATGACTTTTCTTTTAACGAACTAATTTAGAATTAATTAGTGTTTCCAAGAAAATGGAAGTTAATCCCACCGCCTATCTAAATCTTTTGAATTGACTTCCTTTACATACATTTCCTTAAGCTATTGTTTTTAAACGCGATAGCTATATTCTCCGTTACGACTTAATTTCTGGTTCAAGGAATACGAATCTCTGGATAACCAGTTCAAAAAGTTCCACTTATAAACTGAAGAGGAAAACAGTATCGTACAATAGCCCTGCCATCTGTGGTGAACCAGAACTACTAGTAGAAATTTTCTTGTAAGTACTGATTCTCTTTTTTAGTATTAATGGTCTTTACACATCTAAGTCTCAGGCCAGGATAGGAAAGGTGAAAGAATGCGGAAATGTGTCGGCCAGGGCCTAAGTTGAAGATACTATCTCGGCATCTTGCCTGGTGTGGCTGATTAAAACTCTTGGGAAAACCTAAATAATGGTTCTGAGTGAAGTTGTAAATCTGAATTTTATTTAAGGTCTATAGGCAACTTTAGCTCAGGCCAAATGGATGATCATGGAAAAATTGGTAATATGAAGACAGTGGGAGGAAACGGGAGAACTCCGAGAAAACACAGGAGCATGGTGTTTTTGTTCACCACAAAGCCCACATGGCACAAGTCAAGATTGAACGAGGTACCCCACACAACAAAGGTGAGCGCTCTAGTGCTAAGCGACCGGGACCCCAAGAGTAAAGTTTTTGGAGCAACATTTAGATGATTTGTATTTATTATATAATATACACTACAACCGCTAAAAAACATCAAAATGTCAAAACATTTTACAATAACTTGTGCTACTTTCTGGTGTCTAAATACTGGCAGAGAAGAAGGAAGAAATGCTTTTTATTCTGTTTCCAATAGCGAGGCTCTAAATGAATTATAAATGGACATTGACTGGGTAGATAGACTGGGTGCTGCTATCTTTTGAGGATAAGAGTAAAGAAAAAGAAACTAGCTGAAACATTAATTTAACTAGCAGTCGCTAGGTGCCACTACTATGCAATGATTGCTCATAGTTGTAACTGTCACGGACTCTATACTCTATACTCACCCGAAATCAAATATAAATAAATAAAACAAACTTGTCAAGAAACCGTGATGTCGATCCGAAGTATCTTAACTTTGTGCAGGAACGCATTCATAATTTATTGATTAGTCAAAAAAATATATCATGGTGATTCTGTAAGTTCGTACAGGACGCTAACTCGGATAGTATTTGACTTAAACTTTGGATTATAAAAATAAAGAAAAATATGTGGAATTAAATTATGATTCTGGTATAATCAATGGCATCCAGGAAATATACTACAGGAACTCACCTTGAACATTTTTAATCAAAAGTGGGATATTTTCTTACTCAACTGGAATCTTCACTAAAAAAAAAAAAGGTGAACAACTTCCAAATGGAACATTTATAATGGGCGCAGTAGTGACATCTACAGGGCGGAGTACCTAACTGTTTGAACATGTGTTTCATAAGTATTCAGAACACATTGCAGGTAAACTCTCCTTGTCCTCTCTGTACACATTGTGGTAGTAGTTTAGATATATTTTACTTTTGCAAAATAATATTGGAAAATATAAAATTATATACAACTTTTACTGTTATAACTTTTGTAATAAAATGTCACACACGTTACGCATTAGTAAATTGTTGAAAATTTGCCATTTTTTTTACAAGGGCTCAGGGCTAATCAGAAGTGCAATCATCTCTTCTGAAAAAGAAAATGTATATCCCTTTTTCGAGGTAAGAACTCATGGAAGAAATTAGATGATTTTTTGAACCTTAAAAGTTATAGCGTGGGTACCATTCACACTCTCATGCCTCTGAGTCTAATCCATCACTCTTGCACACCAAAAGCGGCTGATAAAAATGCGCATCGGTGTAATCCACTTTCCGATTAATGTAAAGATAATATTGACGAAACAATTAGAATTGAATTAAATTTTATTTACGGCCTTTAGGCGTATGTGGCTCAGGTAGGAATTGGGTAAAGCAAGGGAGTCGGCCAGGGCCTAAGTTAAGGATACCATTCCGGTATTTGCCTAATGTGACTGAGCGAAAACCATGGAAAAATATCTTTCAGGATGGTCAACCCAAGACTTTCTTAATATGGATAGTTAGAGTGTGGGCACTATTTATCTATTATAGCTCCCAAAGGGTAGAGTTCATTATGATTTTTTAAAATAAAAAGTTGTGTAAAATTAAGCAATATTTAGAAAATACTAAAAAAAAATGACCCAATTTTCTGTCTAAAATATTCATGTTGAATCCTTTATACATATTCCTCGTACGCCACTGTGTTTCTAAATAGAGTATCTCCATTTCTGCATATGTTATAATGCATTTTTTTGGTTTAATGTTCTGCATTTAATACCTTTCGAAATATGTTTCATCTAAATTATGAATTGAATTTTGATTTTTTTAAATTTATGTTCTTTAGGCATTTAAGGCTCAGGTCGAGATAGGGGGAGGGGAAAGGATTCGGGAAGGTGTCCTATGTTGAAGGTGCAATCTCGGTATTTTCCTGGTATGACTGAGGATGATAAAAGTTTCTTCTGAAAAAAACTGTTCATTTTTTAGTACATATTCCAATTAAGTGGAAAAAAGATACTCCGTTTTCAACTAAAAGTTTTCAATTTGACCTCCCACAGAGATAGTCCCTGAACGCCACTAGTTACCCACCTCAGTGCCCTAATACAATTCCGCATCCTATTGTTCTTTTGTTTCGAACCTTTAAGCCAAATACTTTCCGAGTTAAGAGCACTGTCATATTACATAATCACCATTAAATCAGTATATAATATTCGACTATTCAATACGTTGTGAACGCACGCCTGCGCAAAGGTAAGATAGCCGAATTCGACATCAGGACACGCAATTTATTTTTTGTATCATATTTGATTCATTTTATGTTTATTTGATCTCGGGTCAGCAGTTTCAGAACTACTGGGAATAGAGCTGTGTGTTTTTCCGACATCAAAATCAATCAATCAATATCTTGAAATTCAAAATATTGACGTTGACAAAAATTAAGAATCGATATGACGATTATCAATTTAGAACGATTTTTTCAATTCGCTCTCTTTGATTTCTACGATTTTTTTACATGAACGATATTTGATTTCAACGAGTTGTTGATATGAATGATATTCAACGATTTTCTACGATTTTTCGATTTGATAGATATTCAATTTGCAACATTTTTTCGATATTCGGTATTGAACGATTATTTTTATATCAACGATATTCGATTTAAAGAGATTTTTGAATTTTCAACAATTTCAAATATGAAATATTCGAACGGACACATACGGCGAGGTCACTGAAATCAGATGTGAAGTCAGTTTCTCTCTACCTGCGTCAGTTGAGACGCTAGTATGGAGAATGTTATGAAATCTGCCGCTTTCATATTCACCTGATTCGATAAGTCCGGCTAAATCGAAAGTCTACTAACCCAAATTTGAAATCAGTTTACCAAGCAGCCGTAACTCAGTAGTTTGTAGAACGTTGGATTTGCATTTGGGAGGTCCTGGGTTTGATATTAGCAGTCGATCATCCTGACTTATATTTTCTAAAGGAGTAACTCAGTCACACTAGTCAAATGACGAGATAGTACCTTCAACTTACAAGCAAACATACTGATGGGTCAGAAAATAGCTCTAAATTTATTTCTTCCTTTACGGTTAGAATGTTAAAATATGTACGCATGCAAATTTTGGCAACTCGAGCGCGATTAATTTCGGAGATATAGATGATATAAAAGTCAGATTCTTGTTTCTGGAGAGTGAAGAAAAAGTATGTAAATACCCCTGCTGCAAAATATATTTGTAAAATGCTGAAAGAAATGAAAAACAAATACATAGTAATGGATACTTGGTGGAAGGCGCTACTTGTTCGAGGACATGTTCTTCAAGACCGTCATCTTGAAGTCCGCCATATTAAATCTCGATTGGTTTTCTTAAATGGGAAGGGAGTCGTGTGACATGTCATTCTGAGCTAGCATTTTTCAGGAAACACGTTTCTGAAGTCAGTTTTACCGTAAATGTATTGTTATGAGAGATAATGGTGTGTGACATTGGTATGGACCAATACTGCAATTGCCTGAAAACACAATTTTGTTTTGAAATGATGAAGGAATTGTAAACTAAATGCATACAAATTGTTGCTGATTATATTGCCATATCGATATATATATATATATATTCGTATGCATTTAGTTTACATTTCCTCCATTATTTTAAAACAAAATTGTGTTTTCAGGCTATTGGAATATTGGTCCGTACTAATGTCACATACCAATATCTCTCACAGTAATACATTTACGGCAAAACTGACTTCAGAAACGAGTTTCCCGTAAAATGACATGTCACACGACTCCCTTCCCATTTAAGAAAACCAATCGAGATTTAATATGGCGGACTTCAAGATGACGGTCTTGAAGAACATGTCCTCGAACAGGAAGCGCCTTCCATCCAGTATCCATTACAATGTATTTGCTTTCCATTTCCTTCAGCATTTTACAAATATAAGTTTATTTCCACACTTTTTTCTTCCCTCTCCAGAAACAAGAGTCTGACTATTATATCATCGATATATCTCAAAGAAATTGAACTCGAATTGCAAAAATTTGCGTATGCACATTTTTTGACATTCTAAGCATGATGAAAGAAAAAAAATGAACTTTTTCCCTACCCCATCAGTATGATTGCTTGTTAGGCCCTTCCCAGCTTCTTTTTTCCTCTACCCTCTCCGAACCTGAGAAATAGGTTAATGAAAATCAGTCTCTCTCCAACTTTGGTTAAAACGCTTATTTGTTTTTCAGATGTACACACTGATGGACGAACTGTAAATAAATGAAGACATTCTTTTTTCTTGGCTTCGCTAAAAGTGTTTCCCCCTAAGGCCGCCTTTCCATGTACCGGTTAGTTGCGTGTTTTATTTTCGATTTTTATGAGTAGCCAATAGAAATACTTAAACACGCGTATCAATTCTCTACTCAGCCAAATCGCAAGCGAAGCACACGTATATGAAAAGTTTACTTAAAAGTTGTCCCATTTTCAACGATTGATTAAAAGATATAAAATAATTACCCCACTTTTTATTTAAAATTTTCAAGTTGATTGGCCGCACAGAAAATACTCTTTTGTATGCTACTGGTTTTGGTTATTGAATTTTACATATGCATTTATGCAGGTCGGTTTTTCATAAACGCGCTAGTCGCTAGCTTTGCTTGCGATTTAGCTGAGTAGCTAATTTAAACATGTATTTAAGAATGATTCCACGCATCACGCACTGACATTTAGAATACACTGTTCGAATTTGATTGCCTCATAACTTCTGTTATAATTGCAACAAAGGCGATTTCAGCACACTGTTGGATAGAGGAGACATTGAAGAATACATTCCGGTAAAAGAACACGTAATCAATAAGAATACTATATAATATTTAATGTTAAAGTTGTCGTCACGCACTGACATTTTCCAACGCGCACTTACACTCTGACATACATTTCCCCCAAATTCTCTGAAAGTATGGACCCCTACCCCAAAATTCTAAAAAGCACATTCAATTTGAATGTGTTAAGTTTAATTTCCATTTTAAAAAATCCAGAATATATTAATATAATAAGCGTATAGGAGGAAAAACACAGCGTCACGCACTGACATCTGTGAATTATTAGATGAATTTACCTTGTAAGTATTGCTTTATTTTTGTAATTTTTTTGTTAGACATAAACTAAAGGATTCAATTACAGATTCTAGATAAAATTTAATGCGTGGCCAACATTTTTATGCTTCAAAAGTTAAAAATTTTAAATCAGTATTAGATCGATTCTACGAATAATTGAAGCCCTGTAGTAAAATATCAAACATACTCATACAGTGAACATTTCGTAGATTAGTGCAATCAGCTCTTGGAAAGTACTCAGAGATGCAAGTACGGAAGAGCAAAAAGCGCACGTGCCTCTCAGGGATTTCGCTAGGATTTTGTATTGGGGGTGTAAAGCAAAAAGTGGGGGGTGTAAGTGCAGTCTTTCACAGTTTCTATCGTTTTCGACCGTATTTTTTTTTAAATTTAGGATGTGCTCGAGAATTTAGGGGTGACCCTCCACATGGGAGTCTGGGAGAATGTCCCCCAAACACCGGACTGGATGCGGCAAATGAAGATAAGGAAGGGGTGTTGCACATTTTTGGCTCCTTTGAAGGGGCGTCAAAATCGGATATTGCTCCCCTTGTCAAAATACAAGCTGCAGCCCTGGGTATACGATGTGTGTTTACTAAAAATACTTTAACAAGTCTTAGTACAAATTCGTAGTGAGATTCTGTTGTAGGACTATTTAAAAAGTTACAAAAACTGCGATTTTGCGAATTTTGGAGTGCAAAATTACAAATATATACATATTAAGCTTTTCTCTTTTATATATTGACATAAATAAATGACCTATTTCTATCTAGTCTTATTTACGTCCTGGCAAGTATTATAATTAAAACTCGATTGCATGATCATGTCAATATGTCAGGCTCTTTTTATCTTCCTATATGCTGCTACTACCTACAAATTGATCTTGTTTTAATGAAAATGAAGTTTCAAAAACATTCTCCTATTAAGTAGTACAGTAGAGAGTTTTGTTGGGCCCATGTTTTCAGAGTTTGGGAAATGTATATCAAAGTGTAAGTGCTGGTTGTGAAAATGTCAGTGCATGACGGCAACTTTAATATTATATAATAAATAGTATTTTTAATATATACGTGTTACTTAATCGAGAACGTGATCCTCAGTACTTCTGCTAGCATATCATATGTCCAATTTGCATTTTTCAACCTCTCGGAGATATACCGCAATTACAGTCGAAAAGTATATTCTTAATTTCAGTTTGTGACGCGTGGTATTGCTCGTTAATGTTTTACACAAAATTTATTGTAAGTAGAAAAAATGTTCGAAATACTTTTTGTTCAGCATTTGACTCTAATGCACTACATGAAAGCACTTTACTTTTCATCAAATATTCTGCAGTGTACAGTACTTTTCATCGTACATTGGACGTAGCACACTCACCATAATCTGAGAGCGTCACGCACTGACCATACTACATTAATGATTTACACAAAATCTATGGTGATTAGAAAAATAGTTCCAAATACATTTTGTTCAGCATTTGACCTTAAAACATCATACAAAAGCAACTTACTTTTCATCAAGTATTCTACAGTGTATAGTACTTTTGATATGTGCAACGTCACGCACTGACACAATAATGTAGTAGATTTTTATAATGCTTGCCAGGGCGTGGGGACGATTATTAACAAAGAAACCAATAGTTTATGTCAATATAGAAAAGAACGAAGTTTAATTTACCATTTTCTAAATTTTAAGTTCCTACATTTTTACCTGAATAATTAACTGTTAAAATGAGTAAAATTGTAGCTATTTTAGTGAATTTTTAAATAACACCAAAACAGAAGCCAATTACGCCATTGTACTAATGACTTTTTTCATTTCTTTACGTAAACATGAACCGTATACCTTCTAAGAATCGATTGCGCTAATGAAAAAAAATCTACGTTTCAATTTTTACCATCGGGTATGACATATTCGTGGAATTGCTCTGAATTAGTTCTATTGGATACTATAGAAATCGCTAGCACAGCAGGCGGTTAACACCTACATGAAAAGCTGGCCATAGGCTCTGGACGAGGCTATTAAAACACTCTCTATATCAGTTAACAAATAATTTTGGTAATCTGAATCTTTATTTATGGCCTTTAGGTATCTAAGGGCTGCTTTTCATGAATGCTTGCATTGCTTGCGATTTAGCTCAATAGCCAATTGAAATACGTGTTACACGTAGAACACGTAATAGAGAGCCTTAAAACACGTGTTTCAATTGGCTACTCACCCAAATTGCAAGCAACGCAAGCTTTCATGAAAATCAGCCCTAAGACTCAAGGCGCGATAGGGAGGGGAACGGATTCGGGAAGATGTCGGCCAGGGCCTATGTTGAAAGTGCCTCCGCGGCAAATAACTTCGGTATTGAGCACGACACACTTCGATAAACAGTTAAAAACTGTCCGAGCAAAAACTGAAACCCAGTGTGTGTTACTTGTGAACTGCGGTGTTTTGAACATTGCCGCTGGATTTTCTAATAAGAATTATAAATTTTAAATGGCCTTTAGGCATCTGTGAAAGAATGCGTAAAGGAGTTGGCTAGAGCCTAAATTGATGATACAGTACCATTCTGGAATTTGCCTGGTGTGTATGAGGCAAAACCTCAGTGAGGATAGCCGGCCACTCCAGGACCTCTCAAATACGAAACCAACGCTTTACCAACTGAGCTACGGCGCGCTCGGTCTTCTTATTAACATTTGCACGTTGTACACACTAACCCACTTTGCTCTATATGGCACAAATCTTTCTCCATGCGGGCTATGAATGTAGCCAATGTCTCTCAAACGCAAGTATATGAATCTTACTATTAAAATTGCTGGTATTGCCAAATCTTTGAAGAATCAACATTTTGCTCAAATCTTAAAACTATTATCCACGAATCAGTACAGTGAAGAACGAACCCCAATTATGAGAAAACGACATAAAATATGATCTGAAATTTTGCTCTTACAAATTCTGGAAATTCCTCAGACAATATTACTGTTCAATAAGAAGAGAAGGAAATATTGTCCTTACCTTGAGATCCTAGTAGAAGTGACATTATTAGCAAAGAAACCATCTTGTTCCCGGTTGCCGATAGAAGGCGCTGTTTCAGATCTGTGTTATTGATCGACATCAGGGAAGCCGAGACCATGGACTATTTACTGTCCGAGGAGTCTCCACGAACGCAATATCAGTTTGTAATTGTCAATTAAGTCTTTCCATTTGGGGGAAATAATATATAATAACGACGAACTTTTCATCTCCGCCATATTGACTACATGGTGATAAAATACACACACAGCTAGTGCGCATGTGCAAACAGTTGGTGTAGTAGTTTAGAATCTCACTTCACTTGTTTCTGCTGGGCTGCAAGCACGTAAGGATCAAATTTGTATGTCAGCTGGCCGGGCAGTTGGACTTTGCTCGACTTGCGAATTTCTATCGATTTGCTATCACCTGCCCGAACGCAGTAAATAACAGTTTACGTTCATACGAAGAATCAAAGGCTATTGGAAGTAAAAGTTATTTGCCTGTAATGCAACAAGTTGCTTCTTTTCCAAGAGGATTTGATCGTATTTAACTGGGAAAAAAAAGTTAAGGAAGCAAATACAAAACGTTAAACAAAATAAAGGGGAGATTAATTCTTTATTACTCTGAAGCATTTAGCACTAGTTAAGCATTTTACTCTTCTTTTAACTCTATATCACCTTTCTAGAATAGGTTATACAGGGTGTTTCGAATTCTAGTCATAAGAAGCTCAATTTTTGACGTAAGAAAATAAAAATCATCCAGCGGCGTTGTCACAAATGATGAAATATCTCGAAAACTAGTAACACAAGACGTGTTATTGAAGACGACTTTCCCAACGTAAAAAGTTCATAATCAAGGAATTATTGCGTAGTAAGTAACCATAGAAATAACTTCTACGTTGCATTCTTCCCAATCTTAAACGTCAATGAACTATATGCATTGGATACTACTTTCAATGTGATTTGCTAGTTTTATTTAAACAAAGAATTGTGTACCTTTGAATCAAAACACGCCAAGTCCACAAAAATCTAAAAAATGAGTGGATCATGGTAACTCTGGTAACTTAAATGATCATTTACATTATATCCAAATGGCAGACAAAAATTAAGATATTTAACCATGTTTAAAAGGACTCAAAAGTAGCACTTGGAATCAGAAACCGCCAAGTTCAAACGGAATTCTTGATGAGTTAGGAACAGGATTCTTCATGCCCACTTCTCATCAAAAGTCGTCAAGTCCTTGCTGCTCTTTTATGTATATCAGAAACATAATCCTCCATGTCCAGCCACTATCAAAAGCGGCCGAATCCCATGCTAGAACTGTTCTTTTATGAATGTCAAAAACAAAAGCATCTATGATCTGCAACTCTGCAAGTTTCAGTCTGTTGTGATGTCGTAATATCTACACAAATAATTTGTGAATCAGCTCTTACCGAATATGCATTAAGCGGTTGGATCTAAAGTAAGAAGTAGCTTCAATGGCCGCGACTTTCGTGTCAGACAAGAAATTTTAGAAACCAGAGAGTATGTTGATATTTTCAACCAAACCGTAGTTGTGTTAGAGTGTTGTGAATGGAAATGCTATGACTGAATAGAGGCAGTCGCTAAGGTGATCAAAGGGTCTGGCGGTTTATATTTCCAAATATCTAAAAGCGAAAACAAGAAGTGCAAAGGTAGTGTGTTATAAAAGCAGAAACTTCGCACAAATTTCAACATATTACGGGGTATTGTGAAAACAGGGCAGCAGATAAAAAGAACATTGTACCAGTGAAACACGGCATCGGAAACTCCATCTTCGTTAAGAAGATAAATGGAAAAAAAAAATAGCTCATCAAACATTTTGGCGAAAAGTGAATGGAGAATCCAACACTTGGCTTTTACAAAAAAATCCGTCGAGAATGCATACGACAAAGAAGATGAAGATAGTCTGTGCGCTGTTCATAACAATGTTGTCACAAAATGATCAGTAATTTTTCAATTTTTCTTTTCTGAAATAAAACCAAACCTTACAAGTCCAATATTCTCATTCACTATTGAACAAGACACGACAAGACCTGAAATTTAATATCAAAAGCCAAGCAAGTCCATAACAACCTACTTGAATCTCTATAATGGTGTCGTTTAGACTTTCAATTTTTATGGCAATCTGTAGAAGTAATCTAAAATGTATAATCACCCAAACATTTTAAACCTTCTTCATAAAATAAACAAACCACAGGTTTTTCTGCTTTTCCCAAAAAATATGATTTGATGGACTAGGCGTGTTTTGATTCTAAGGTACTCAATTGTATGTTTCGTAGCATTCAGCTGCGCTGAACTATTCTGGAACGATCGATTAATATAAGAAACAAGACACTACAGAAACTTTTTGACCATTTTCCATTTAACCGCAAATGTACCAAACCTTCAATTCTCAATGAGTATCTTACGCTTATTGATTCTGTCTAGATCGTTTTTATTATTCCATGCTTTAATTCTTGATTTATGTACATACCGTGTTGCGCATATAACATCACATCCTGTATAATGTTCATGTTACTTTGTGTAACTAAAGGAATTAAGACATGACTCAAGAAACGGTCTGAACCGTAGATGTCTAAAGGCTATAAATAAAAATTCAGATTCAAATGAATCAAGAAATACTAGACTCGTACATCTACAGAGTCTCTAATTACTGTATTGAATCGATTCAGCAGAATATTTCCCTCCAATTATTATTAAAAGTGTTAACTATTCTTTAGAGCAATCACATTTAATCTATCTATATGTCACTACTTTGAATTAACTCTAACAAAAACAATTGCAACCTTTATTATACAAAAAGGCGATTAGATTAATTTATGGATTACACTTAAGGTATCCAACAAAATTTATTGATTGTACTTTAAAAATTCTTCTATTATATATGATGATTAAATTATATTTGAATGTATATATGTATAAGGCAATAGGAAATTTGAGTAATGTAAATTTATCTATTGATATGAATCAGCATTTTCACTATTATAATACCAGATCAAAGTCGTCACCACACTTAGAAACCATGCGAACGAGAATATAATGGTAAAACAAGAGTTAAATATTTTCCCTCGAGACCTTTCCCTTTTAATTTGACAAGCGTGGAATATTTGTACTTTGAGAATGTTGCTTAAACAATTGATGAGGTACACATCTCACGGCTTAGCACTATAAACAGTTCATCTCGCGGCTTACGGAACTAGCAAGTGCATCGCCGCACTAACAAACGTTGGCCATTGGATTATATCTAGGGCAAGATCAAGCCAGTTTTCATGAACACCTAGCTCTCCGTGATTCCTTCTAATGTTGTTCTCCAAACAACGTATAGGCCTTCCCAACGGCCTCTTTCCCTCCGAATTTGCAACACAATCTTAGATTTCCTCCCAAACATACGTAACAAGCAAAAATGAGGTCACGAAAGAAATAAAAAGTCGCTTAGTATCGGGGAATGCATGTTTCTATTCAGTCCAAAAACTTCTAACATCGCGAATAATATCACGGAAATTGAAATTGAAAATATACAGAACGGTTATTCTGCCGGTAATACTTTACGGTTGCGAAAGTTTGAGTACGACCCTAGCAGGTGAACATAAATTACGTGTATTTGAAAATAAGACTTTGAAAAAGATATACGGGCTGAAATGGGACGACATGACTGGAGAGTGGAGGAGACTGCATAATGAAGAACTCCACGGACTGTACGATTCACCAGATGTTGTAAAAATAATGAAATCGCGACGACTAAGATGGGCAGGCCATGTAGCTCGGATGGGGGGAAAACGATTAAATTCTATCCTGGTTGGAAGGCCGGATGGAAGGAGGCCATTGGGAAGACCGATACATCATTGGGAGGACAATATTAGAAGAGATCTTCGAGAAGTAGGTGTTCGTGATGAAAACTGGCTTGATA
>JAGDQP010047280.1:0-15068 GCA_022664845.1 Lepisma saccharinum
AGCACCTCTCCTTTCTTTACACATGATGGTACAAGTAAGGAAACAGCCTCGGAGGACACCCAATGCCCGGAGGACGGAATGCAGCTGGCAACGGTAGCGGTCAGTCTTGCAGGAAGGCAGAGGGTCAAAATGCCCGGGTTTGGACTGTAGACAACCAGGATACCGACACGGTGACTCGAACGGACCTATACGTGGCAACTGTCAGTCACTTGCAGGAGAGTACAAATTAGAAGAATTGTAGAATTAACTCAAGAGGATTAATTTGGACATCGTAGGACTATCAGAAGTGTGGAGGAAGAATGAAGAACAGTTGGAACTATCGTTGGGGCACACGTTCTACTTTAAAGGAACAGAAAATGGAAATCCGACAGTCGTTGGCTTTATAATTAATAAAGACCTGAAGTCACGGATCACAGAAATTGAAAGAATATCAGATAGAGTCGCACGGGTAGTATAATAAAGATAAACCAACAGATACAGTATAGAAATTGTACAAGTGTATGCTCCAACAACATCACTTTCGCATGAGGAAATCGAAGACCTACACGAGGAGATACAGAAGATTTTGGATAGCAGCATATCACATTACAATATTGTAATGGGAGACATCAATGCGAAAGTAAGAGCCAAGCATAGCAGTGACACGAAAGTGGGAAACTTTGGATTTGGCAAAAGAAACAAGAGAGGAGAGAAGTTAGTGGAATTCTCAGAAGCCAACAGACTGTTCATTTCCAATACATGTTTCCAGAAACCTCCCCAGAAGAAGTGGACATTGAAAGGCCCAAATGGGACCAAGAACGAAATAGACATCGTTATATCGAATAACAGGGAATTCTGCAAGACGTGTCTATTCTGAGCAGTTTCAAAGTCTCCAGTGATCATATGGTGAGATGTAAGATGAAACTAAATACTAGACTTGAGAGAAAGAAACTTATCAGAGAAAACCGCTACTTTTAGATCTGGAAAATCTAGGGAAAAACATAGAAATATTCGAGATAGAAGTAAGAAACAGATTTAGCACCTTGGAAGAGTTACAGGATGAAGTAGACATCAATAGCACAAATAAAATACTGACCGAGATAATAAGAGAGACACGCAAGGAAATAGCAGGCACCAGAAAGATAAGAGAGAGCAAAATCTCAGAAGAAACTAAACTCTAGATGAAGAAACAAAAGGGAAATGAAAGAAGAGGAAAATTACATAAAAGGTATTGAATACATAGAACTAAATAAAACCGCAAGGAATAAACTAAGAGAGGATGTACGAAGACATAACGAAATTCTTGTTAGAAAAATAATCGAGGAGAACAAGAGCATGAAGAAAACCAAACAGCAGTTCATGATAGGGAAAAAGGAAATAATTGCAGTTAAGAGACCAGACGGAATCGTAACACGAAATAAGGAAGAAATTACAAAAATATCTGAAAATTTATACAGATAAATGTACTACTCCGAAGGAGAGCTAGAAAATGAAGACTCAGAAGAAAATGCTGTAGATGTCCCAGATGTAATGAAAGAAGTGGATAAAGTACTTCGAGGGATGAAGAACGGAAGGTCGCCAGGAGAAGATAGACTCACAGCAGATATGTTTAAATGGGGAGGTGAGAAAATGATAGAGAAACTTGCGAAATTATTCTCAATGTGCTTGAGGAAGAGAGAAATACCAGAATTTGGAATGCTGCTGTTATAATTTTGTTGTACAAGAAACGGGACAAAGAACGCGTCGAAAACTACAGACCAATTAGTTTACCGTGAGTCCTATACAAAATGTTCACCAAAGTTATTTTGAATCGTATTGAAGGCGACTTAGATTTTAACCAGGGAAGGGAACATTAGTAGGGGGATAATGGGGATTCTAGCGCAATTTCACTCCTGACCCCATTTATATATAAATTCCGCTGTTTAGAATAACTTTTAAAATTAACCTCCCACAAAAGGAAAGGAAAAAAAGATAGCACTTTATACTAATTTAACCATCAAGAACAATCACATTTGAACGCCTCAAAAAATACTGTTTCCTAGCGCAATTTCACCCCCTCAACACCCCACATACAAATCTCAAAATTAAATTACACTCTCCACATTACCCTAGCGCAAAATAAAATTACATAAGGAACACAATCAAAGAGAACTTTATACCAATTTAATCATAAAGAACTTAAAATCTAAAAACTACATTCAACACCCCACATACAAATCTCAAAATTAAATTACATCCTCGAAATTACCCTAGCGCAAAATAAAATTACATAAGGAACACAATCAAAGAGAACTTTATAGCATTTAACCATAAAGAAGAATCACATTTGAACGCCTGAAAAATACTGTTTCCGATATCGTTTGAATTTCGAAAATCGATCAATAAACAACGGTCAAAAATGGAAACACATTTGTACCAAAAAAATCACTTTAAAACAGCAAAACCTGTGCACAGGAACCTGAGAGGACTTATGCCTTCGATTTGTTTGTTGGTTTTGCATTCTGGCTGCCTCTCAGGCTTTTTTTCCTTTGTTTTGGCTTTTTCTGCTAGCGCTAGCTTTCTTCCGCATCTTCTTCTCTGGTACATTATGAGCTAATGTCGAAGAGCGTTCCATTTTCTAGTGGCAGCCGACCCTTACTACCACACAAGAAGTAAAAGCTGATCGTGTATATATAGTAACAAATACACTAAGTAATGAATCTGTGAGAGTTGGAAGTATTAATTAAATATCAATTTTTGTATTTGTTAGTCTGGGAAAAAATTATGTTTTCCCTGTCTAAATAATATTTCTGCATTTTTTTGTCATTTTACTTTTTCATTGAAGTGAATTTATAATTTTAGGGCGTGGTTTAAGTTATACGTCAGATTATTTCTCTTTGACCACGCATGATGAGAAGCATTAGCTCAAAAACGTGCCGCCAGACTAGAGCCACCATCGCGTGATGATAGCGTATTGAGCGCATGAATTTAAATACAAAAATACCCTTGAATAGCCATATCTCGGTTATCATTAAAGTTAGAGGGTTGATATTTCATTTTTTACATATAGCTACTACCTAGCCTCCAAGTGTTGCCAACCCCTATAATTAAAAATCACTAACTTTAGTAACAAAGTTCATAGGTGGCAACACTGCAAACTGTAAAATTGAGATATTTGCAAAATAAAAATACTATCGTATTCTACATAAAATTCTAAGACTTTTTTTTAAAGAATAAACTTTTTCAATTTTCTCAAAAATAATCCCACAAAAAATTCCCGAAATTTTGAATTTCTAATAACTCCAAAACTAATACGCCTAGACATATAAATGTATATATTTTTTGAACCTACTCGACGAGCACAATTCAATGGTGTAATTAGTGGCTACATATAACGTAGGATAAAATTACAAAAATTACTTTTATGGCCCTTTTAACCATAAAAATATCTAAAACTTACGTATTAATTAGAGAGTACTAAATTGATAGTGAAAACGTCTGCTAACTTCGTTCTCAATTGGAAATAATGCCTTTTTAAACTCCGTCCACTGATCATAATTCAAACTAAATAAACAACCTTTAATTTCAAAGACTATTTGTGTATTGTCTTGTACGTGTTTTACAATCACATTGAATGAAGGAGTAAGAATAAACTTCTTTTGAGGTTCCATACTAACAACTCAATTTATTCTTATAAATATCTTGTTTTAAATCATTTTCATCTTTATAGCTTAAAACCATAAAAATTAAACTTTAACATATTTACTTTTTAGACTCATTCTTAAAAAACAACTGATGCATTTTGTAACCATTAGAAAGCTCTTTCATTCCATCATATCTCATAAACAGTTTCTTAATTTTCATCTCTTTTAAAACTGATTCAGTATCTTCGTTATATCTTTGAGGCAATAAAGTTTTATACTCCCCTTCTAAGCGTACTAAAACTCTTTCTCCAGTACTTTGTGTTTTAACTAATTTCCACATTGTAATTTCATATGATTTACCCTTTTTCAAATCCTGCAAACGAACAGCTCTTAATACTTTAACATCGTTTTTCTTGTTTAATTGTGTTGCCATTTCTTATTTATTCCATAGAAAGTTTAAAGTTTATTCATTTTCCTTACAAAATTCTAATGTTGGAAAATCATCTTTGAAGCCAGTATACTTAATACTTAAACCATCCGTAACTATCTCATCGAACATTTTTTCTGTCATGTTTTTTGTAAATTTAGGTGGAAGAAATACCTTAAAGTCTTCCAATTTAACTAATATACTCTTACCAAACTTAGTTTTTATTCTTTCCATCTTTACAATCTTATATTCTGTATCTAAATCTAGCTCTTTTAAACTGATAATTTGTTTTTGTTCAATACTTCCAAGTTTATTTAAAAAATCAATATGTTTTGCCATATTTATTACATAGAAAAAAACCTTTTTAAAATCAGTTTTTGTAAGAAGAAGCTTTTATGAGAATTACTCATAAAAGCCAATATACATTTACACTACAACATTACTTAAAACTGTTCTACTACTTTCTCATTCTTCGGATCATATATAAAGTTCTTTTGTCCAATTAAAACAGCATAACAAATCGTATTAGCAGGTACAGCTTCAGCAAAATCTACAACAATCTTTATATTCGTTCGTTCGTTTACAGACACACTCTTTCTTCTACTGCAGTTAATCACATACATTGGTCTATTGTTAATAAATTCATCCGGACTATAGTACATCTCTGTATTCCCACATGTTATTCTCTTAAATGCAGTGTAATCCTCATACATCTTAAAATAATCGTTTTCTGCAATATCTAAATTTCTATTTTCTTTGGGGAACACTTCATTTCGCCCATTTTTGACATATATGTTTTTTACCTTACAATGATCAAATTTACTAGCTTCTTTGGTTTGATCCTTACTTCTACCAGTTTGAAAAGCCACAATTACAAAATCAGCCATGTCAAATTGTCTCGAATTAAATTGGGTGGTTACATCGAACTCAAAGAAAGATCCTTCCACATTCTTCTGCACACACTGATACATGTGAAATGAAAACATGATTTTAGGATCTTTCAAAATATTCAATTTCAGCTTACTCTCGTAATTGGACTCATAGATAACTATTGGCATTCTGATCTCCATACTCTTTATTGTTATTTTTCCATCATGAGGCGCTGTTGCACTTGTCTGTGGTCCTTTCCACTTATACAGAACATCATTAACGTTACTCGCATTTGTAAATGTTATTCTTAAACCTCCTTTCCACATTATTTATCTATAATCACTTAAGAAGCCTGATATTAATCTTAAGGGAAATAAAACACTAAAGTTCTTTTTCCTCCTAAGTTGTTATCTGTTTCGAAACCACCTTGTTTTAAGTATAATGCTTCCGGTTTATATATCTTTAAAGTTCCTTTTACTGTCGAAGTTATTCCTGGTAGCTCCACTTTATCTATGACAACTCCATGCTTCCTAATTTCTATTTGAGAGAAGAAGAAGGGGAAGAAGTTATCTTCTAGTTTTATCGTATCAGTAGCACTAAAGGTTCCTCCAGCACTAGCTCCTACAACTTCAAATTTCACATAACAATCTGCTCTGTGGGGATGAATAAATCCATCTCCTACGTCAAAATCGAATTCAATATCTTTGTTTGGTTCATTCAAATTATTAAATGTTCTTCTGTTTGGTGTAAAACTCTGTAACTCATAACTCTCTATACTTTCCATTGTATTTATTATAAAGAAAAAGTTAAAAAGCAGTTTTATGGATTTTACCCATAAAACGTACACAACAAAAATTATATAAAACTACAAGCCCCAACCTAACTTTACTTTTGCATTCATAGCAGTTCCGACTCCAAAAGCTGCTAATCTTTCTCCAATTGATGCATCTTTACTAAATACTCTTTTCCATGCTTGATTCTTTATCTGCAACATGTTTTGATTCTGTATCTTTATTATCTCTGTAGTATATATCATGTTCTCTGCAAGCTTCGTCTAATGGATTAACACCTTTATCACCTCTTTCTAATCTTTCATCAAGCTTCGTAAAAGGTCCGCAAAATTGATATTCAGGAATATGTAACTCAGGTATTCCTCTTATGTTTAAGATTTTATTCATTAGACCTTTACCATACTTCTCATTATTCCAAGATCTTGGCGGTAAAGTATTCAAAATCTTTATTAAATAGCCCATACCTTTAGGATCATTCGGAATAAATTGAGAGAGTTTAGAATTGATCATGTCCGTAATACCTACTTTCTCGTTGTAAAAATTACTATTACCTGATTTTTCTTCTCCATCAATAACAATTAACCTATCTACTAACTTTCTAACATCATCAATCCAAACATATTCTTTTGGTAGTTCTGTATATTGCTTAATTCCGATACCAGACTTAGGTGATTTCTTTGCTTTTTCAAATCTTGGGTAGTAGTGTTCTTCCCATAAAAACTTAATTATTTTGTTATACTTCTCACTTCTCGAAGATTTTGGTTTCTTTGTTTTAGGGTCGTTGTTTTGAAAAACTGCATCAGAAGCTATCAATATGTCGTAATAAACATCTTCATCATTTAGTGTGTAATTTTGCGGATTTTTTCTTTTTAATAATTCCCATAAACCTTCAGTTCCTTTATACATTTTTCCATCAATAATCAAATCATCACCTTGAACTTTAACTTCTAGATTTCCAATTTTGTTTACAATTCTGCCATCTTGTTCTTCAACACTTCTTATTCCAAACACACTATCATTCTTATTCGCGTAATATTTCGTTGCTATCTTACCAAAATGAGTTGTAGGTAAGGGTTCTATTCCTTCAATTCGTTTTATCAAGTGTTTTATCTCTAGTTACAGGCGAATCATCTTCTTCTGTAGAACTATCATAACGAGGTGGTGTATTAAATAAGTTAGAATCTACTCGTGCACTATTATAAGCCACAGGAACAAGTTCTGTTATTAGATTTTTGTTTTGTTCCGTTACTTCTTTAATCTCACCTCCTAAAGCCTGAATAGCATCAATTACAGGTTGCTCTTGCTTCTTATACTTATCATATACACCTACCCTTTCTTTCTACCAGTTTTTAAATCCCTCAATAAGAAACTTTTTTAACTTAAATTTTTCTCAATCTGTTTCTCATCCATTTATTATAAAGAAAAAACGTAAACGTAAAAAACGGACAAAAACTTCACGTTTAACGTTCAGCATCTATAAAGTTCTTAATCTTGTTTCTATATTTACCATTGTTCATCTTCCTCGTCATATCAATCACTATAAAACCATAATCATATTGCCAACACATGGAGCATATCTCTTTGAATTTTTCATAAGTCATATCTCCTCCAACGAACTCGTTATACGCATGCTTAAGATTCATATCATCTTGACGAAATATACATAAAAAATTGACATTATCTCGTATAAGTTGTTTCGGTACTTTTGAATATGTTTGGGCAAGATAGAAACAATCTAAATGCTTACGTCTACCTCTTGTAAAGTAATTTCCCACACTATCTTGATTTTCCAAAATATAATCATCAAAAACAACAATAGAGTAATCTTGACATTCATCAATAGGTACAATAGTGTCTTTACTGTTTAAAAACGTTGCTATTTTATCTTTAAATTTTAGTTTTGCTTCTTCAAATCGTTTTTGTAGTTGTTGGTATTTAGGTTGATTCATGCTTTTGGAATATATATAGAAATATTTGTTGTTTAGCCAGCCAGGTTGTAGTAGAAAATTAAATAACAGAAAAGTCTTACCAGAACCAGAAGGGCCAATAATAAGACATCGTATATCATCAGGTAACAATTCTCCATTCCTTTTCTTTGTTGATTTTTTTAACCATTTCTTTTAGATCCCAATTTACAGTATTCTTAACCTTACTCATTTATTATAGAGAAAATGTTTTAAGGTCTTAAATCTTTATAGTTTTAAGCTGCTCTATAATTTTATGCACTGTCTCTTTAATATATTCTTCATCCATATCTCCATTTAATGTTATTATCATCTCTAACTGTTCTTTAAATACGTTAATACAGTTCACAATAGCCTTATATTCGTCTTTCTTTTTGCTAATATTAAGCTTAGAAGATAGACCTGTAATAACTGCACTTCCTGTGGCTAAAGATGTTGTGATAATTGAGTAAACACTAACAGGAATAAACACATTGATAAAACCAGTTGTTGCAGATAATAATATTGATAAAGTGATCAAGCTGTAATATGCATATTTAACAAAACGCAATTTCTTCTTTTTCTTCTTTAAACTGTATTTTAGGAGTGTGTCTTCTATTAGCGTTATTACTTTTTCTCTCGGAATATCTTTAGGCAAATCAAAATCATTCATTTGTTATATAATAAATGTCCAAAGTGTTTAAATTGAGTGGTAGTACCTCGTTACTGAAATTAAAACTACATCATGAATTAGATAATTTTAACAAGCACTTAAGTATAGGTTTAGTAGGGTTTTATACAACATATCTAACTCCAAACATTAATAACTATTCTTTTAAGTATGGTGATGATCTCGTACATATACCAAAAGGACAGTATAGTTTAAAAAGTCTTGGTGAGTACTTCAAATCAAAAGGTATCAATATTACTTTGTCAAAAAATCGAATATTAAACAGAGTGGAAATTCAAACAGATAAAGATTTAATCATGTATAATATGGATGCAATTCTTGGGTTTAAACATATAGACACATTAGAAAAGATAAGATACATATTGGAAGTAGTTTACCAAAGTTTTATCCTTTTGATTCTATAAATATTCACTGTAACGTTGCTGATGGTATGTATGTTAAAAGTGGTGAATACGCTTATAGAGAAACGGGACTTATAGCAACATTTAAAACAGATACAGAGTTCAAACACAGTATTATATATGAGCCAGCTTATCCATTATTTTTTCCATTAACAAGAGATAAGATTGACGAATTGGAGATAAGAATAACAGATGAGAATGATAGTTTGATTGATTTTGGTGGAGCAACTACAACCGTAATTTTACAAACAAATTTTTTTCTTAAATAAATAGGATGTGTTCAATTAAAGCATGTACGTTTTCTATTCCTCACAATGAGCTTATTAATTTGAAAATTGATTATGTATTAACAAAGAAACAACTTAACGAGAAAGATAAGAAAATTGAAGAAGGTAAAGGAATAAATCTAACTTTAACTACTACACAAATGAGAAAGATTATAAGCTCTCCAAAAGAACATATTGGTGGTTTTATTTTTACGATACCAGCCATTCTTGCAGCATTAGGAGCTGTTGGATCTTTAGCAGGAGGAGCAGCAGCTATTGCCAAAACTGTAGTTGATGCAAAAAAGAATAAAGAAGAACTAGAAGAACAAAAGAGACATAACTTAGCAATAGAAGAAAACCAAGGTGGTAAAGTAAGAGAAAGTAAGTAAAAAAATTAAAAGCGCTAACCAACTTCGACATAGAGAGGTTGGTGAAAGAATTAAAGATAAAACATTTTAGAGGAGTATTTATGAGTGATGAATTACCTAACAAACCTAAAGATAGAGAGTGCGGTGTTGTAAATTTAGATAAAAGCGAAAACATCGGCACACATTGGATATGTTATTGGAAAGATAAAAATGTTAAGCATGTGTTTGATTCTTACGGAGGTGTTCCACCAAAACCGTTAGTACGTTATCTTGGAACTCAAAATCTGTTTTACAATGATAATCGTATACAAAATTTTAATTCTATTATTTGCGGACATCTATGTGTTGAGGTTTTAAGATTACTAAGTGAAGGATGTTGTTTTGGTGATGCTATTTACTCATTGGAAGTGCACAAAAACTTATAGATTTAGTAGCTTTTATGGAAGTTAGCCATAAAAGTTTATTTGGATTTAGATCTTCTGCTATGTAATAAATATGGATATATTTGGTAATGTTAAAGACGTTTCAAACGTTAATATTAACGAGGAACAACTACAGCTATTAAAGAGTTTAGATGGTGTTGTTATGGAAGAAGAACTCGATAGATATAAAAGAGAACACTATTACGCACATCAAACGTTTATGAGTCGAGAGGATTTTAAATTCGAAATAAATAAAGTTTTTACGTCAAATTATAGATCATGGATTAATTTTACAAACAAAAGAATTGTTAATGTAGCTGAAGGTGTTGATCAGCAAGATGCCGTAACACTAGGTCAACTTGAGAAAGCTATGGATACGCTTGTTAAGCAAGAAGATTTCCAAACGTTAAAGAAAGAAGCTAACATGTTAATTATGCAAAAAGAAACGATAAGCATGGTATGCAGATTGAGAAGTAAAAATGTTAAAGAACCAGTTGTCAAAATATTTAATCTTTCTAATGGTTATAAGTTTCTCTATAGTGGTAAAATAATGCACATAGAATTAAACCCAGATAAATACTTTCTAAACATATCTCTAACACTTTGATTGAAACATTCCCTTTTAGCTTTAACAAGGATGATATAATTACGTTTAAACCAGCTCTAAATGCTGCTATGGAAGAAGGTCAATTATTGTTTGTTGTTATGTACGTAGAAAGACAGTTAGATGAACCAAGAGAGGAAAATGAGGATGTAAGTGTTAGAGATGATATATTAGGTTTAAGCAATGGATAATTTCCTATATAATAAATATCGAGAATGTACTGTGTTAAGTGTAAGAAGATTACTGATATGAAGAAAGATACCGTTAGAATAGAACAAACAAAGAATGGAAGAAAAAGAAAGAAAGGAACGTGTACTATATGCGGTATTATGAAGACTCAGTTTGTTAAGAAAGATTGACTAGAAGAAGGAGCAGGTATGAGAGAAGAAATTATAGAAGAAATACATTAACTAGCACGAAAAACCTTCGAAAGGTTAAATGTTGTAACGAAAGGTATAGATGATTTATGGCAAGCTGATCTTGTATAAATGGATAGTGGCTCGTTAAAAGGAATCTCAAAAATAAATAAAGGGTATAAGTATCTATTAACAATTATTGATGTGTTTTCGAAATATGCATTCGCTGTTCCTGTTAAAGATAAAAGTGGAGTCAATGTTACAAAAGCCTTCGAATCAGCATTAAAAATCAGAAAACCTAATAACTTACAAACTGATCAAGGAGAAGAATTTTATAACAAAAACTTTAAGGAGTTGATGAAGAACTACAATATTAATTATTCAACTTATAGCTGTAAAAAAGCTTTTGTAGTAGAACGTTTCAACAGAACACTTAAAGAAAAAATGTGGAAAAAATTTAGTACTCAAGGAAATTATAAATGGCTGAATATATTACAAGAATTAGTTAAGGAGTACAATCATAAAGTGCATAGAACAACTGGTGTGAAGCCTATAGAAGTAAATAAAAAGAACGAACGAATCATACTGGAAAAGGCATATAAGAAAGAATATAAGCAAGTCAAACCAAAATTTAAATTGGGGGATTATGTTCGTATAAGTAAATCTAAAGGGTTGTTTGAGAAAGGATATACACCTAACTGGTCAACAGAAGTATTTATTATTAACGAGGTTATTCCTTCTAATCCACCAACATACAGAATTAAAGATTTACACAACGAAGAAGTTAAAGGAAGATTTTATCAACCAGAATTATTAAAAACTAAACATGAGGATGAGTATTTGGTCGAAAAATATTAAGAAAGAAAGGCAATAAATTGTTTGTTAAATGGTTAGGATTTAATGATTCACATAATAGTTGGATACACAAAAGTAGTGTTGTAGTGTAGAGATATATTAGTGTAAGAGAACTGCGTTTCAGGGACTCTTTAACAATAGCTTTTATGGAATATTAGCCATAAAAGTAACTACAGTAAATGGTAAAAAATAAAGAATTAAAAGAAATGTTTGATTATTACTCTAAAAAGTCAATAAACGGAATTGTAGGAGCTTACCAAATTACGAAATAAGAATTGTTCATAATCAACTTTTAGAATGCAACTAAAATGATTACATATAATTTTTAAATATAATAATAAATATGGCTACGGCGAATGAAGGTTCTAATGGTTTAAATGATATTTGCTACGAACAGATTAAAGATGATTATTGGTATGGTCCATTTGGAGATTTTAAGTTAATTATAGATAAGAGAACAGGATTTTTTAACGCTACTAAGTTGTGTCAGAGTGGAGGAAGAAGATTTAAAGATTGGATAAGAAATAAAGAATCAAAAGAACTAATACACTATTACGATGAAAAAATTAATAACACAACAGAAAAAAGCGATGGAGCAAAAGTGCTCGGTTGCTCTACATATCAAATAACAGGAGGAGATAGGGAAACAAATACTATTATCTCAGGATGGCAGGGTATACAAGTGTTAACAGTTGTCTTAGGGGAAAAATATGAATTTGGTTAATAGTATTGTTGAAAATGAAATTATGAAAATGATTATAAAATCTCCGGGGAAATAAAAAAAACGATAAGTACTAATGGAAAGTTTAAGTAAAAATACAGTAGTTGAATTGAAGAAGTTATGCAAAGAGAAGGGGATAAGAGGTTATTCCCGATTAAGAAAAGCAGAACTAATAACCAAACTTGAACAACATGAAGATGGACAAAACAGATTAAATAATTGTACAATTGTAGAGCTGAAGAAACTTTGTAAAGGGAATGGTCTTAAAGGCTATTCCCAACTAAAAGCAGAACTGATTGACCGTATTAAACAACATGAAGATGAGCAAAACAGATTAAACTTTAACCAAACATTTCCATTTAAAAAGAAGTATTTGAAGAACAAAAACCAGCACGTATACCAATCAAAGTAGAAACAAAGGAAAAAGCGTTGAAAAAACGATTACAAACTATTCAAGTTGAAAACGTAGGAGGATATAAAGACCCAATGAAGTTTCTAAATACAAGTGGAAGAGTTGTTATTAACAAAATCAAAGAAGAATTAAAATTCCATCCTCTTAAAGTCAATCTTGTTTTCATTTGCGACTATATAAAAGGTCAAGAAGTACAAGAATTCAATTTTAAAACTATGAATGAAAGAATATTAGAATCAACTGACTTAAATGAATATATATACCATGCAAACCAAAAACTTCGAAGAGAAATGGAAGAATTTCAAGGTAGAGGATCAGGAAGGACATTACATCAAATTAAACACTTAGAAATCAGATTAAACAAGTATGTTCCTCTAACAGGTTCTTCCTACATCGACCTTCCAAAACAAATTAAAAGTAAGAAAGCTGTAATTAATGTTCAAAATAAAGATAATAAATGTTTCTTGTACTCTGTCGCAAGTTATTTAAAACGGCCAAAAAAGGATCCCCAAAGACCTTCACACTATAAAGAACTTGTTAAAAAATTAGAAAAGAAATACTGTGAGAAAATCGAATTTCCTGTACAATTAAAAGATATAGTTAAGTTTGAAAAAAGAAGTAACATGTCAATTAATGTATATAGTTACGATGGAAAAATTAATATTTATCCATTCCAAATCACGAAGAATAAGCAAGAAAAGCATATCAATTTATTATATGTAAAAGATGAAAAAAATGATCATTTTTGTTATATAAAGGATTTATCGAGATTAATAAGAAGTCAAGTAACAAAACATAAAGAAAAAGTGCACTTTTGTGATAGATGTTTGGTAAGACATTTTAGAAATGAGGAGCAATTACGAAAACATGAATCATACTGTAAGGAGCATGAGGCTGTTCGAATAGAACTTCCAAAACCATATGACAATCAAATAGAGTTTAAAAATTATAATAGATCATTAAGAGTTCCATTTGCAATATATGCCGATTTTGAATGTTTGTTATGTAAAATGGAAGTAGAGCATAATTGTTCTAAAACTGTGAAGTATCAGAAGCATTTACCAATGACTTTCTGCTATTATATCAAATATTTAAATTGTGATTATAAAAGTCCTGTGAGTTATATTGGCTTAGATGCTGCAAAGGTATTTGTGAAGATGTTACAAGAAGAAGCAATAGAAATAAAGAAAATATATGATCAAAAATTTGAAATAAATGACCTGACTGAAGAAGAAGAGGAGATGTATAACGACTCAAACACTTGTCATATATGTGAAAGAAACTTAAATGAGTTACCACCAGCAGTCGAGAAGCAAATACATGTGTTAAAAAAGAAAATACAATTCGCTAAAGATAATGATGATATGATTGAAAAATTAAAAGACTGGAAAGACTGGAAAGAAAATGCTTGCAAAGGGTACACACAAATAAAACAAAGGTAAGAGATCATGATCATTTAACAGGAAAGTTTAGAGGTGCAGCTCACAGCTATTGTAATTTGAACTATAGAAATCCTAATTTTGTTCCAGTGTTTATTCACAACTTAAGTGGTTATGATACTCATCTCTTTATTAAAGAACTTGCTTATGATACAAATGAAATTAAACTGATTGCAAATAATGAGGAGAAATATATAACATTCTCGAAATATGTAAAGGTTACTAAAAAGAATGGAATTCATTTAAGGTTTCTAGATTCATTTAGGTTTATGTCAAAGAGTTTAGCAGAATTAGCAAACAATCTTACAAAAGAACAATACAGAGAAACATCAAAATACTTTCGTAATGATCTATTAGATTTCGTAATTCAAAAAGGTGTGTATCCATACGATTACATTGACTCACTTGAAAGATTAGAAGAAACAGAGCTACCTCCAAAAGAAATGTTTTTTAATAAGCTTACCAAAACTCATATAAATGATAAGGAGTATGAACATGCAAAAATGGTTTGGAGATTATTCAAAATTAAAAACCTTGCAGAATATACTGAACTTTACAACAAAACAGATGTGTTAATTCTAGCAGATGTATTTGATAACTTTAGAGATGTGTGTTTGAAAGCATATGGATTAGATCCTGCTTGGTATTTTACAGTTCCTGGCTTATCATAGGATTCAATGTTAAAAATGACTAAAATTGAGCTAGAAATGTTAACTGATTATGACAAAATGTTAATGATAGAGAAAGGTATACGAGGAGGAATCTCACAATGCAGTAAAAGATATGTAAAAGCAAATAACAAATATATGGAGAGTTATAATAAAGATAAGTGTTCAACATATCTAACGTATCAAGATGCGAATAACTTGTATGGCTGGGCTATGAGTCAATACATGCCTT
>JAGDQP010047281.1:0-15068 GCA_022664845.1 Lepisma saccharinum
CAACATTTAGTTGGCAACATCGACCTCTACATAAGGACACTGGACTGATCAGTTCGTGTTGAAAGATTGATGCCAAAGCAAACATCTAGCCTCTATTGTCCACTTCCAGTCTAAATGAATATGTACCAAATTTTCTGTTTGAGTTCAAATGTTTTATGCTTAGTATCACCGTGCGGGCCGTTTTACATTTATGCTCCCTAGCGTGCCCAGCATTTTTTGCGATAATCAACTTTAATGCAAACTAACACTAGAAATCCTTCACAGTTAATACTATGAATATTGTAAAGGTTTAACATTTTAAAAAGATGAACAATAACGAATCAATATATCTACAGACGTAGCTCTCATTTCCTTGGAAATAGCAATTTAAAATGGTGGTGCGAGTTAGCATCCTAGAAAAACTAAATCTTTTACAAAGTTTTTTATACTTTGACGACAATACAACGTTACTGTGCACATATTTATGTCTTTGCAAGTCGTGTAGAAATTTTTCCCAGCGACGTTTCAAACATCTAACTCTCCGTGTTGTTCTTGAAGAACAACGAGTGAAACTTGGAGAAAAAAGTTTCTACACTCTTTGTAAACCCATCAAAACAGTTACACTAAATCTTATTAGAATTAGTGTAAACTGTTTCACACTTTAAAAGATCGGTGATAATGAATGAACGTATCTACAGTCTTCGTTGCCCTGAGGTAATTCATTTACAATGTTCAATTCTTTTGTCTTCCCATAAACTGTGCGCAAGTTCCTGCTCCACGAAAATTAACAAAAGATCTTGTATTTGCTGTACTCAACTTAGTTTCCACAATACTCAATTTTAAAAATGCCCTTTCAGAAGAACAACTTATTACAGGAATAGTCAGAAACAGGTTTAGGATACTAGTAGTCCATTTGATCATACATTTGATCATTGATTTAAGACATTAATAACAGCTGCAAAATCTCAAAGATGCAATGCTAACCTTAAATCATCTTCAAAATGTTACAAAGGCCCACTCTGAACACATATCTTCTACTTCTGAATACAAATCAGGTAAGCACTGTTCATTACGCTTATCTTTCATCGCAGAGTTCAGAAAATTATATTTATTCATGATATTCATGAACGAAGGACCAATTCAGGTATGAGGAAAACGGGATATGTTAAATTTGGAAAATGTCCAGTCTATCGTAAAACATGGTGGTGATGGCGTTATTGTGTATAGGTGTATGGCAGCTTCTGGAGTGGGGGACTTTTTATTGGGTGGGACAATGAATAAGCTTCTCTTTACAGATAACCCGCAAATAAATGTAAAAAAAAATGTGCAGAGAAACTGGACCTGTCAAAAGATTACTACTTCCAGCATTACAACGAATACAAACGCTGTCGGAAAATTTCCTATGTTATCCGTCTACAACAGTTCCCATCAATTAAATACTCCACCACAAGTACCGGACCTTAGTCGCATAGAATATCTATGGCATATCTTCGCAAAAGAGTTGGTAAACGCAATATAACTAGCAAGGAGCACCTGAAGGAGGCGCTTTTTCAAGACTGGAGGGAAATATTGAGCCTATATTATTAACGGCCTGGTTAATTCAATGTAGAGATGAGTCCAGGCAGTTATTCACACCCTAGTTAAGTCAATAAATTGCTATGGCATTGTGTACATTGTCTAGGCAGAGGAAAACAACAGTTACATAATGTGATGTGTCTGTACATATGTCCACAGTTGTAGGGGTCATTACGAAAATATATCGTTTATTTTTAGTGATAAAGAGCTTAAACTTTGGGTTTTCTTATCTGGTACTTTACATAAAGGAGTGGAGTATAATTATGTTAATTTCTAATTTTTTGTCTTGTAAGGATTGTAAAATATACATATGTAAACCCGAATTCTGCTGCTGCACCTATACTTCTGTACATGACTGTATATCAGGTGTCATCTTCATCGCGTATTCAGTCCATTTCAACACGTAATGTATTGGTACAATTTTTTCTATTAGAGTTTGTGAAAATGTCACCATATGTGGGTCACTAATCACGATTTCACGAGACCTAAGAGTAATTAGCAGCAAACCGCGCGCCACCCCTCAATGTCTGATTTGCTGCGTACCTGGTCACGCAATTAGACAAAGAAAAATTAGTTCTTATAACTATTTGCTATAAGTCAACATAAAATAATTAGTTATTTATTTCAATGTACACTTCTAATAAGCCTGAAAATATTTATCTAGGATGAGTTTTGGAATTTGAAATCTTGAATTATATTACCATTAAAATTAATATCTTCCTGCCCAATTGGTTTCACCCCTACCCTTTGAGCTTTGACTCACTCTCACTGTCATCAGCAGGCGAGACTCGGCGTTCCAAGGGAGGGGTCACATTCTTTCCTCTGTGTGTGAGTTTGCCAGAGGTAAGGTTCAAGAGAAGCGAAGAGGTAAAATTCCTTAATCTCTTCACGGTTGTTTATATTTACTTTCAAGACTCGTCAAATAGATTTCTATAAATTTTTGGACATGGTTAAATGGCGCATGGAAGGATATAAATTTGTGTGCCACTTGAAATCCCCATCCTTTTTGGTATCCACTCCCTGGCAATACAAGAAAATCAGAAAAGTTGTGTTTGAGTGGTAGAGTTATATAGTTGTCGTGATGTTCTGTTCTGTCAGACAGATAATGGAGATCGAAAGATAACATTTTTCGTGCCATGATTTTATGTGATTTTTAATGTGGTTACAGTGAAGTACAATTGCTTGAATGGGTTGCAGAGCCTTTTGTACACATTGCGTCTTAGCGTGGCATGCTGTCTTGCTGGTTCCCTGGTTTCAAACGGGGTAGAACATATCTTGAAGATGTGGGAAGAAGCTGAAGACCTTCAACCGTTGTGACGGAGGAAAATGTATCTCGGATGAAGTTAATTATAAGAGAAGATCGAAGATAAATCTGCAAGGACATAGAGGCGGCTTTGGTGATTAGTTTGCCGAGTGTCTTCTTTCTGCCAAATTCTTCCCACGATGCTACATTAAAGTGTAATGTGTACCGTATATATTTAACTTTTTTCTTCAAAAGAAAATCTGGAATACACTTGGCTCCATCTACGGAATGGGTTTAAACTAAATTATACGGTTGAGGAAAACTGCACTCGAGTTTCATTAATCTGGGGCAACAGATGCCAGTGCGAGTTATAGAAGTTTTTCTGGAAAAGACGCATTTACAGTTTGTAATTTTAAAACTGCTTATATTTCCTAAATATGGATATTATTAGCAGATGATAAGTTATGAACAATATGTTAGTAATTCAGAGAAAACCTAAAAACGATTTTGCAGTTAATAAATCTATAATAACTTAGTGCATCCATTACCTATAAATACGTGATCGACTATGTACCAATGAATATACACTGGTACTGAATATATCCGTAATTCCATATTCTAGTTACAACTAAATAAACAACAGGAAGAAGTTATTAAGATTATATCTGGTAAAAAGTAGAGTTTCATTAGAAACAAAACTCCAATTTCCAGTCAAAGTTAATCCCAGAAGCCATCACAACACAATCGACAAACTTAAAACAAAATATTATTTGAAACTTAAAAAAAATCGAGTTCATCTTTTATGTATGACTCGATTACTAGGGAAATATATGACTAGATTACGGGTAAAAGGACATGTGTCAAAATACTATATTTTAAGAGAGCAAAATCGACTGTGAAAAGTTCTAACAATAGTATACTTAATACTTAAATATCATTTCAATTGAGAAGATTTATTTTGTTGCTAGACTTATTCCTTTCTCATCCATAAAAGAGCTTATCTATTACAAAAATCAGAATAAAATGTTTAGAAACTACGTTGAACTTGATATATGAGATATGTCTTCCTATATGTATATAATTATGTTCTAATAAAGATGCCTGCAAACCATCATTGTAAATATCGGCACTATAATTGGGCTACAAAGCCTATTGTGTTAACAATAAATAAATAGAACTTGAAAAATATTGACTTATGACCTTTTGCCGGCACACAAGTTGTTAAAGTATTTCTATTGTACAAAATATTAATATTTTTGTTAAACATGTCGTGTTAAATAAAATGAGAAATTGAAAAGAAGTACTCAGAACTAATGAAGGACATTCAGCACAGTAATTCACAAAACAAAATCGTTTACGAGTTAATAAAGAAAGATTTAAGTACAACTTGATTAAACCTTTCGTATAGCTGTGAAAGAGTGATGAAAAAGATCCCTTCGAAATGTTGATATAAAAGAAAAAGAAGAAAGATGAATTATACAGAGGATGTGTAATAAAGAAATGCTGAAGAAAGTAAGCGATGAATACTTAAAACTCTACAGGAAAGAAAACCCAACTCGTTGGGACATTATGTATTGAGGGATACAATTGGGTGATTAAATAAGATAAAAAAGAAGAACCCAGTCTCTTGAAAGTACGAAGGAAGATATATCATAAGCTATTCCTTTTGTTCCTAAGCTACGCGTAGCAGTTTGATTCTAGTTTCGGATCCGTAAATATTTTCTACATTAAAATTGTTCTCAAATTTTGATTCGTTTACCTTTTGTGTATAAATTAAACATGAAATGCCCCATTTTGTTTTGTCTGATCGATCGGATTTCACTGTCTTAAAAATATAGAAGATAAAATCTTTGTCAATAATGAGACAGGATGCATCAAATCAGAATTATCATTGTCTGAATTGTAATATAGGCCTCCAACGCTTCCTTAAAACGGGTGGAGTAATATCAACTGGATATGAAAATTTGATTCTGTGGAAATCCGCTGAGGTTTTAACATTCTGCCGTCAACCTTGAATGCTCTAAACGTGTTTTGAAAATTCTTCGAAATTACGTTTGATGAAGAAACTCCTTGAAACATGTGAAAATAAACATGGAATTTTACATAAATGATTCTACTACTTTATTATCAAATCTGGAAAGATAAGTGAGTGGTTGTGTTTTGATGAAACTATTAATGAATACGGAAAGATTTCTGAGAATGAAGCAATCATTCACGCCCTTCAAAACGATTTTCAGTATTGCAAGTCTTGACTTCTTTGTGGAAGTTTCTTTTCTCTAATTAAAAATGTATTAAGCTTCACAGCAATAATTTTACTATCGGTCTCATTTGACTGAACACAAAATGTAATCGCTCGATCCTTGGAGCATAGAATGTTATCTTTCAGAATGCTCACAGAAGGAAACACTATGACCTGATATTTGAAGAACAATAAGTGAAATGATATCACTTAATGAAAAATTCAATTACAACGAAAAAGCACCATTGACATGTTTGAGAAAGAAAGAACTGCGTTACTATTGTAACACGACAGATGTCAGAGCAAGTTACAAGAATTACTTATCAAAAATAACAACTAGAAACTTCTCTTTGAAACCATTTAGATTGGGATAAATATGAACCCAATTAACAACTCAGAAAATAAGAATCGTTGAGGCAAATGAGGAAATATTGCCAACAGATCAATCAATATTAACATGAAATGTTTCTGTTGTCTTTATTCAAACGTACAGGTAAAAATAACATTAAAACGCTAAGTCCGTACTCTTCTTAAATACCCCATCCTCTTCTCAAACTTTAACACAACTCGGTTTATTTGCAGATGACACGACATACTGGATATCGGCCACATCTTCCAATTCACTAAAATCTAATTTACAATAAATAAAAGTTAGTCCTTTGGCCGAGATAAAGGCATATGTTTTGAAAACCTATACAAACAAGTTCATAACATGGTGTAAGACGTGTAAACTTCAATTAAATGAGGGTAAAACACAGTACGTTATATTTTATTCTTCTGGACATGGAAGCAAATCAGATAAAAACAAATTCATAAAAATCGGCAAAACAAGAATTAAACTTTCTTCCACGGCTAAGACTCTTTACAGTGATATCCAATTCTCACCGATAACAACTTATATGATAGACAACCGAAAAAGACATATTGAAGCAAACAAAAAGAAAAAAATCGCACAAATCAATCTGGCAAAATCAATCAAGATAAACAGACACAACATGTGTTACCAAGAACTACTTCAAATGAATAATTAAGAAACACAGAAACTCAAAGCTACATCTCTTATAACAAAATAACCACAAGTGATGCGACGGAGTAAAGATTACAGCAGAAAATGAGAACATAAAGACAAGGCTCACACGTTTTCGAAACGAAAAATATTTCCGAAACTAGAAAAATATCTTGTCACTTTCGCGAACACCTCTAAGCTAACCACATCCTATCCCTTAACTTCGATATCTTAATTAGACTTATTTTATCCTTTATATAATTTAACCTAATTTAAATAAATTTCTCTTTACAGCTTACATACATTTTTTGTACATTTTCTATTCACTTGTACACTCCCTGTTCAGGCGGTAATAGAACTAGAAGACAATTTACCAAATATGAGGAATTCCTGGAGGTTACCTTTTTGCGGGGCCGGTGTCCTGGTGCAGGGACGATTCCTTACTCAATATATTAATCATTCTTCACAATATAATAATTATTAACATCGATGGACGAAAGTGACCTATTATGGCCAGTCTTGGGGGGCCCTTCGGGCCTTGGTTTACTTTCTCGGCCCACGATCTGCCATATTTTTATGTAATAATGATTTGATATTGTAAACTGGTTTTATTTACAGTAAGTAAAAAGCGCAGTACAGCTCTTTGGTTTACAAACCATCAAGGAACTGAAGCATCGTAGTGCAGAAATGTGGAATGATTGGAAAGGACTACATTTTGGTGTGTATTATCAACGTCTTGAAATCAACCATATTGGATGGAGAACAATATTTTCAAATACCAATTGGGTCGTGAGACACATCAGACAACACCAACATGCCCCAGAAATTCATTGCTAGCGTCAGATTTGATCTACCCCTTACGCTGTTGGAGTTACCTTTACTGAAAGTTTGTGTCTTGATATATGAATGATATCCCAGTACAGCTTTCTTTCTCACAAACCGACAAGAAAATGAAGTTTCGTAGCTGTACTCGAGTATCATTCATATGTCAAGCGACAAAAGTTCAGTGAAGATAACTCCATCACCGTAAGAGGTAGATGAAATCTGACACCTGAAATGACTTTCTGGAAACATATTAGTGTTATCTGATACGCCACACGATGCATTTCCTATTTGAAAAAAGTGTCCTCTATCCAATATGGTGGATTTCAAGATGACGGCTACTTTTATAATACACACCAAAATGTAGTCCTTTCCAACCATTCTTCATTTGGGTAATATAATGCTTCGATTGCGTAGAATGTTTGCAGAAGCACAAATGGATGCATTATTTCCGTGTTTTCATGTATTATTCAGTAGGAACAAAGTGTTTGTTTTAGTTACGAATATTTTATTTTATGCGAAGGAAAATAATGTAAGGTAGCAAGCACATATTTCCTGCTAAGGGAGACTTAAATGCTGCCATGTTGTTGTACTAGTTTGTTGCAATATATTAACTACAAAAATACATGATATATTTGAGTGAAAAGAAAAATAATTTTATGTGTGAAGTATATTACATAAATACATTTGCTCCCGTTTAGCTATGAAACGGAATGACTTTTAATCAATACATCGTACGCCTTTTAAAACCTTGTTGCTGCCCTTCCTAATCATAGAATATGCAGTGAGTTGCGTAATGGTGTAGGAATAGATGTAAGATATATAGATGGAGGTAAGGAGCGTATGCTACGTGAACTGATTTGGAGAAAGCGTTAGATTGTATTTACTTCTATATCAGTTCAACACATTTTATGCACATGTACGACGTTTCTTGAATCAGCTAATTTGTAACCAGTATGCTAAGAATTATATATCGCTGTAATTTCCAATGGTTTCCTTTAACAATGCTTGTCTTTGTAGATTTCTGTTCCAATGAAAAAGCTAGAAACTGTAATCTCGTTGTGCAGTGTCACCATATTTGACAAAAAAAGTACTCTATGGGACTAATAATATTAAAGGTGATTAAAGAAATGTGCAAAATATCAGCTGATACCTTCAGCACTTTTTCGATCATTTCCTTAAGGTACTTGGTGAGAATATTTAAGAATATTGCTATGATTCATAAGCGAAAGATCAATGGCAATTTATTTTGATTTTGTATTTAAATAACATATACTGAGTTTCCTTTCTAATGTCAGGTTTGATTTTGTTTATTTTTTTTTGTTCAATAATGAACTTTTAAAAAAACTGAATTGAGCGATAGATTGCTGGCGGGATATCGAGGTTCGATGTCCTGCCAGACGTCATTTTTTTTTCTCTCACAACACTATTTATTTCTCTCAGTAGTTATACGAACAAAGATTTCCGCTTTGCTTCCACTAGAATTTTCAAGATGTTATACAATTCTCGAAAATAGGTTACTTTAGGTAAAGTGAGTCTAGATTTTCGCTATACGTAATTTCAAAATTTTACACACCTCATGCAAATTGGGATTAGGTTAGGGAAAGTCGGGTGAGATTTGTTTTTATTATAGGCGATTCACATCCTAAACGATATTTAATATATACAAAAATATTAACACGTTCACTCCCTGTTCTGATCACGAATATACTACTCTGAGACGGACGTAATGTTAGGGTGAGTGTACACTAGGCAAAATGTCTGTCTCAGACAGGTTAAGTCTTCGGTCGTTTCTTTCCTACTCAGAAACTAGGAGACTGAAAACAAGACAAACATGCTAAATACACACCATTACTTACTGCACAAATTCTTGTAGTCTACTTGTTAGTACAACGCACTACAATAAGTTTAAACACACATACGAAAAATAAACATCTAAAAGAACCAAATGATTTATATGTAGTTTATCGTCTCAATCAATTTCTAATATTACTGCTATCACTGGTCATCCTGTTGCAAGATTGCGGGAGCTATAACAAGGTTCACTGTATGTATACATATGTTTATATTCAAGCAGCGTTTACATATGTTAACACTAACTAACACTATGGCTTATGGAACTCGCAAGTTCATCACCGCAGTAACAAACCTTCGCCATTGGATTCCATCCTGGGCAACATCAAGCCAGTTTTCATCACGAACATCTACTTCTCGAAGATCTCTTCTAATATTGTCCTCCAAACGACGTCTCGGTCTTAATAATGGTCTCCTTCTATCCGGCCTTCCAACCAGGATAGAATATAATCTTCGTTTTCCTCCATCCGAGCTACATGGCCTGCCCACCTTAGTCGTCGAGATTTCATTATTTTTACATCTGGTGAATCGTAGTCCCTGGAGTTCTTCATTATGCAGTCTCCTCTATTCTCCAGTCATTTCGTCCCGTTTCGGACCGTATATTTTTCTCAGCACCTTATTTTCAAATACTCCTAATTTATGTTTATTAGCTAGCGTCTTACTCAAAATTTCGCAACCGTAAAATATTACCGGCAGAATAATCGTTCTGTCAATTTTCAGTTCAACTTACTTGATCTTGATCGCGAGGATAACAGTTTCTGCCTTGAACAGAAACATGCATTGCCCGATACTAAGCGACTTTTTATTTCTTCCGTGACCTCATTTTTGCATGTTACATATGCTCCCAAGTATGTAAATTTGTTTACTTTCTCTATGACCTCATCCCTAATTCTTACGTTTTTATTTCCTTCATTCTCTGTGTATCGGCTTATTATCATGTATTTTGTTATCAATGTTTAAATGTAGACCTTTCTTATCACACACTTTTACTAAGACATCGGTGTTGCTTTGTAGTGCATCTATAACGTCCCTGATTAAATCTACATCATCCGCGTAAACGAACAGTTGATTCAAACCATTCAATGATAGTCCTTTTTGTCCCCTTTAATTTTCAAAATCGCGTATTCTAACGCAAAGTTAAACACTAGTGGTGTTAAGGCCTTGTTTCAACCCGTTGCGCATCTTGAAATTATCTAACATATTATTACCTATCCGTACTCTGCTTATGGAGTCGCTGAGACACATCTTCACTAGTTGAAACATTTTTTTTTCGGAATTCCAAATCGTATCAGGATGCTGTATAACTTTTCCCTTTTAATAGAATCACATAGAGAAGAACCGACATTAAGAAGAGAGAACGCGCGGCGTGGCTTGGTTTTGGTGCTCCGTATTTATGTGAAAGATTCTTTGCAAAGTACAATTTTTGTTGTGTTAGAATGTTATCAATGTTTTCTTAAACGCTTACTGAACTACTATAATTATTTTCTCTGCGTGGGTGTGGTGTTATTGACCCTTTTATTATTTGTCTTCTGTATTCGAACTTTCCTTTGTCGTCCTCCATGTGTCATCGGAGCAGCGTTGGAAACTTTTCCATTTAAGAAATTCTCTGCTGTCCTAAGCTTGACAAAATTGTCAAAAAGTGGGTGTTCAACAGGAGTGTTTATAGAAGAAATACAAAGTGTTAAGATTATTAGTGCATGCGATTTCTAGCTTTTCACACACTTGTGTAAAGTCAAAAGGAACAAGATGGGAGTATCTATTGAACAATATCGGCAAGCCATAGGCATCTGGAACATGAGAGTAAGGCGCGTTAGCGTTGGTGCAGCTGTATCGTTCAGTGAATCTGGTGTTTGTACGTTCTTCATTGGCTTGGTTCTTGCAGTGTTACTGGTGATAGGATCTGTGGAAAAAAAACCCGGGCCCTTATTCTCTGGACGATGTGATGGAAAAACTTGATAAAATGAACAGTAATATTGTAGGGATACAACGAGTAACGGCGGAACTTAGTGAACGACTTGACAATCTGACGAAAGAGCTTCACTCGGTGAAAACAGAAAACGATACATTGAGGAACCTTATAGAACAAAACGAAGTGACTATTGATCAATTAGAAAACCACTCGAGGCGCAATAATCTAGTCTTCTACAACTTAAAGGAGCGAGGAAATGAGAGTTGGCAAGATAGTGAAATATTACTTCGCCAGTTTTTGTGGGAAGAGCTTGGAATTAATACTGCAGATTATGACTTCGAAAGATGCCATTGCCTCGGGGTTAAAAGAGGGGATCATCATAATAGGCCTATAATCGCGAAATTAAATTCATTCAAAAAGAAATCTGAAATTTTATCGTACGCTTACCACTCACGAAACATGCCGGTATCAATCACAGAGGACTATTCTCGTCGTGTGCGTGACATACGATCGGAACTCAAAGCACATCTTCAGAATGCTAAATCTGCGGGACTACGGGAAAAATTAGTATATGACAAATTGTACGTTGAAGGAAAGCCGTATATCCTGAGTGACCTGAAGAACACTGATAAAATTTCTTTTTCTGCCCTACTCCCGGTAAACACGAGAAAGTGCATGAACTCCCAACTCCCCCTGCACCCGCTCGTCAAGATAAAGTAAAAACAACTGCGCAGACTTCTCACCCTACGGATGAACAGTACCACCACTCTCTTTCAAGGTCAAAAACCCATCCGGAAGCTATTTGCCCCGCCCCTCACAACCTCCGCCCCTCTTGGTCACCCTCCTCTGATTATTCCAGCCAGAATCTTGAAAATCTCCACCGCCTGGGACCGGAGAAGACCCTCACAAATGTAAAGAGTAAGACAGCTGACTAACAGGTAGGAGGTACAAAAACGGAACAATTGTCTCTGAGTACAAATAGTAAACATGGATTCCCAAATGCGGCTGACTATATTGTGAAGTGTTCCAGTGATATAGAAATAAAAAGTGAAAATAAAAAACAGTTTTTAATCTATATACAAAATGTTGGTGGAATGCGTACCAAGGCCATTGATTTCTACACTAGTGTTTTATCCAATAGCTATGATCTGATAATAATAACTGAAAGTTGGTTATCTGATGATCAATTTGATTCAGAATTCTTTGACATGAGATATAAGGTGTTTCGTCAGGATAGAAACTTCGAATTGCTTGGAAAGGCGATAGGTGGGGGGGGGGTCATGTTGGGGTGTCTACAAAAACATAACATGTATTATGTAAACTCTATTGATAGCTATTTTGAGTGCATTATAACTAAGCTTACTATAAAGATGCTATCGCTATATGTTTGTGCTGTATACATTCCAGCAGACTCGAGTGAAACAGTGTATGAATTATTTTTTGAATTTATTGAGAGTAATTGTCCAGTAAGAAGCACTATACTCTGTCTTGGGGATTTTAACATACCTCAAATACTTCATTCCAATTTTGACCTTTCACACGCAACAAAGAAGTTTTGTAATTTGTATAATTTCATATCATTTTTCAATTTAGAATCATTTAATAATATCCGTAATGTCAATGGTTGCACATTAGATCTAGTATTAAGAAATATTATTGACGTCACTGTAGTTAAGAGAAGAAGATAAACACCATCCAGCATTACTTTGTTCCTTTTCACATAATCAATCGAAACAAGAGAACTAGAGAGCAACATTACTGGGTTTAATTTTAGGAAGGCTAATTTCGAACAAATGTACTGACTTGTCGAGACTAAACTGGAACCAGCGTTCCCTTTTGAATGACGTAAATGAAGATTAGGACAATTCTATGAGATGATTTACATTACTATGAGCCTATGTGTTCCCAGTAAGAAATATAATAGTAATAAATATCCGTCTTGGTTCACTTACAACATAATTCAAAAGATTAAATTTAAGACATATCATCATAGGAAAATGAAAACTGGTGTAGACGTTGCTTTTCATCGAGATAAATTTCGCATATTACGTAGAGACCTAAAATCAGAAATTTCTTTAGCATATAAATTTTTCATTGAAAGCTCAGTATACAGTGTCAATAAAGACCCGAGGCAATTTTGGAATTTTGTTAAAAGTAAGACAAAACATCTCTCATCCACTTCTTTGAAATACAGAGACAAAGAGCTAGAAAGTAACAGGGAAGTATCTAGGTCTTTTGCACATTATTTTCAATCTGTATTTAGAACTGTAACACCCCAGTACAAATCTGAAATTTTCTCAGACAACCCTAGATGTGAACTTTTAAACACGTTGCAAATAAAAGAAATTAAAATGAAAGAAATTGAGGAAGCAATCAAAATGTTAAAACCTAAGGTATCTTGCGGGCCGGACGAAATTCCACCTTATATAATAAAAGGTTGTGCTGAGATTCTTAAATATCCATTATATATTTTATTAAATCTATCTGTTAAAACTTGTGTATTCCCTGACAAATGGAAGGAAAGTTTAATTTGTCCTATTCCAAAATCCGGAAATGCTAAAGACGTCGAAAACTTCAGACCAATATCTATTTTATTATCGTTGGCAAAAGTATATGAATGTGTTATATATAGGCGAATACTGAATCATGTAAACTCCATTCTTTCACCACATCAGCACGGCTTTTTGAAAAATAGGTCAACCTCAACAAACTTACCAATTGTAACTGACTTCATTGCAACTGAGCTAGATAACGGAGGCCAAGTAGACGTCGTATACACTGATTTCAGTAAAGCATTTGATTTGGTTGATCACGATGTTTTGCTACGCAAACTTACGTTCTTCAATTTTTCTACGGAAACCATAAAATTATTAACTTCGTATTTACGTAAGCGTAAGCAGGCAGTAATTTTTAAAGGTTATATTTCAGAATATTTTGAGACACTGTCCGGAGTACCACAAGGTTCAAACCTCGGCCCTTTATTATTTCTTTTAGTTATTAATGATATATCTGAGTGTATCGAGAACTCCCATATTCTCTTATTCGCGGATGACCTGAAATTATACGCTAGAATTGAATCAATTGAGGACAGTGCCAAACTACAAAAGGACTTAGATAATGTCAAAGAGTGGTGCGACAGGAATAAATTCGTAATTAATACAAAAAAGTGCAATTCCATATCTTTTACAAGGAAAGAAAAGTATGTTGAGTACAACTACTCAATTGATGGAGTAAATCTATCGAAACCTGAAACTGTTAAAGATCTTGGAGTTGTTTTCGATCCAAAATTAAACTTCGGGCGTCACATTGAAATGATCACTAACAATGCGTATAGGAATCTTGGGTATATTTATCGTTTTAGCAAGGATCTCCATCTTGACTCAACACTTCTAAAATTGTATTACTCTTACGTGAGATCACAGCTAGAATACTCCTGTATTATATGGACTCCGAACACTCAGAAATATGTTAAAGCAATAGAGAAAATCCGGTGTAAATTTTTGAAATTACTAATGTATAGAAAAACCACATTATATCCTGCATACAGATCATACAGGGAATTAGTGAGCAATTTTAATATACAAACTTTGGAACGATGAAGGCATTTAAATGATTTAATATTTCTGTACAAATTAAAACACAATCAAATTGATTGTATTGATTTAATTCCGAAAATTTTCATTTAAGTTCCGAACACTAAAACTAGATTAGGTAATAATGGGACATTCTATTGCAAAAAGCAAAGGACTGAAATTCTATATAAAACCCCAATTTGGAGAATGAGTGCTTTCTACAACAAAATTGAACCTAAAGTTAATGTAGATATATTTGGAATGACTTACAAAGAATTTAAAAGAACTGCAGGTGAAGTAATATGATTGTTTCTTGTATCTTGTAATTACTATCATGTACACGCAAGCACTGTAATTAGGCATATTGCCTGTTGTGTTATGTTTTGAATAAATAAATAAATAAATTCGTCCTTGTTGCTCTGCTGCAGATTGTAAATTTAGGTGAATCACTGGAACTCTGTTTGCTAAAAGGAGACTCCTAAACTCAGAAGATTGCACCCGTCTCACTACAGCAAGTGTCCTGGTAATGTTTAGGCTTCGATTTATGATTTTATTTAAGCAATCAAATATCTGTTCAACGTCCTCCTTTTTATTCTGTAAGTCCAATCTGGAAACACTTTCTTTCAACAAACAATGCAAATATATTAAGCACATCAATGTTTCCCACATAGCCTAAAAAGGAATTTAAAAGGAAAAGAAATATAAGCACCATTTGATTTTTTTAAAATAATTTCTACAATAAAATTATAAATAAAGGAAATTTTAAAATACTAGTGCACCCATATTGAATAATATAAAACACTTTTGCAAAAAATGAATTTTATAATAAAATGGCAACACTGACAACTTACGTACTTTCGGGCTGGGGA
>JAGDQP010047284.1:0-15067 GCA_022664845.1 Lepisma saccharinum
GCGGGAGTGCAGCTAATGTCTTCGTGAAAACTGTTATCTTAAACATCGCCTTAACACAGTTAGACCAGGTTATTAGTTTACATGAAGCCGGACCAGCTACTTTGTTCAACAACCACTAACTAGCATTACTATTTTTTTTTAAAAAAAAATCAGATTTTTGTTTCGGGGAAGTAAATTAACTTCTTGCTGAGTTTTGATCTTTCGGAAGCCACAGAGATATGTACTTAATTCATTATTGGAATCCATCTTTTTTTTTTTGACATTATCTGTAATTCTGGACATTAACGAATCTTACGTTAAAGCTCTCTTTATTCTTGATGTCTTTATGAAACAAATTTAATTGAAGTACTGTAGAAAATGTTACGTGGTTTTGGAAACAGTCATTATTACAAATATATGATCTAAATTTATCATATATTTAATTTTTGCTACTGCTTTATTAATAGGCTGTTACATCCAATTAATTCAGGAGGTCAGCGGGAAAGTGTGTTAACCCACACGAACAAAAAGTGTGTCAATACCATTTCCTTGCAGTCATCTTCCTGCACTCTGACGATGAATGATGCGATTATACTGTGAACGGAGTGGTTAGACAAACTCTCTGGTGTGTTCTTTCACTCTATGTTTTTTAAGATCTCCTTTGGTCATACCAATGTACGTGTTATCACACTCGCAAGTAACTTGATAAACTCTGGAAGAAATTAGATGATCCGTGTAAAAGCTTTTAAACAGGTTGAATGATCTTCATATGCTAGTGTTTTTCAGCACTAAATGAAGACTCATTTAAGAATTTTTAGGAATTTTGGGGCAGATAAGTAATTTGACGTACGAATTTGTAATTGAAACCAGTATATTTTCCGATTTCATGATAGATTTTCATACTGATTGATGTCAATCCTGTAATCACTTTCTACTGAACCCAGTTTTAATACAACTGTCTTTTTCTTTACATATTCGTTTCTTCTTCCTTCTTTTGTTTTCTTATTGCCCTTTTCATGTGATTCCTGACATCTGAAACTTTGAACCTTACCACAAAATCAATGGAGGCAATGGCGAAGAATCCTTAAAGATTTGAAAAGTTGAACCTTGCCACAAAAACAATTGAGGCCATGAAGAAGAATTCTTAAAGATCTGAAACGTTGAACTTTAACATAAAATAATGGTGGCCATGAAGAAGAATTCTTAAAGATATGAAACGTTGAACCTTACAATAAAAACAATGGAGATCATGAAAAAGAATCCTTGAAAATCTGAAACGTTGAACCTTACCATAAAATAATGGAGGCCATGAAGAATTCTTAAAGATCTGAAACGTTGAACCTTACCATAAAATGATGGAGGCCATAAAGAAGAATTTTGAAAATCTGAAAAATTGAACCTTACAATAAAAACAATGGAGGCCATGAAGAAGAATCCTGAAATATCTGAAACGTTGAACCTTGCTATAAAAGAATGGATGCCATGAAGAAGAATCCTGAAAGGTATGAAACCTTGAACCTTACCATAAAATAATAGAGGACATGAAGGAGATGCTGAAAGATCTGAAACATTGAACCTTACCATAAAAACATTGGAGGCCATGAAGAAGAATCCTGAAAGATCTGAAACGTTAAGAATGGAGGCGGAACACAAGTAAGGAGTGACTGTGGACTCTACGGCTTCCTTGCGCATCAGGTCATAATCAGTGTTACATCAATTTGCAGACAAGTGTTAGATGACTGCCAGAAAATAATCACATCTTTACGGTCTATAAATAATAGACCCCTCTCTCATTGACTTTCGCTTTAAACCACATTACACAACTCTTTACCTCAATTATTGATGACAAAATACATCAGCCAATAAGTTCAAACTTTTATATCTTTATAAGGACAGAACATAAATAATCACGTTTACTTTTCGTGTTTTCTTTTTGTGACAGTTGGGAATTAAACTGAAAAATCACAACTAAACAAGTAACAAAAACAGAAGATCAAATGGAAAAGATTTTAGTCAAAATTATCAAATACTAAAACAATTACTTTGAAATTATTTCTAAGGTTCTTCCAAAACATTTTGTTTAATTTAAACGATTTTAGCATTAGCAAAACAAACGATTTTATTATCTGACTCATTATGGAATCGAGAAGATACTATTTTCTCCAAAAACTCGCCAAGTATGTTGCGAATACTTTTCAGATATGTATGATACTAGATGCTATTTAAATAAAGGATACAGTAAATAAATTCTGTTGTTTCGCTTAATGTCATCCTTGGATTAGCATAAACTGTACTTAGCTCAAAAATATAAATAAGAAGTAATTTTAGCTCATGTGAGTCTAAAAGATTCAGCAACTTGAAGTAAGTACAGGAGGTGGATACAATTTGTAATTTTTTATTTATTTATTAAATATTTGAGAAACAGTCATTATTTTTTTAAGAATAATTTTTATGTCATATATGAAACACTGTCAGTTTATAATCAACAGCATGTATACTTCCGCGTTAGATTTTGTCTTTTTATTCAAACTATATTAGAAGACGACATAGCGCGGAATATTATATTTGTAGAAAGTAGCTCGAGATAAATTTAGATTGTAGTTTCGTAGACTTTCTATACAAAATATAGTTTGCCATTTTTATCTTTTGTAGCCCTGCAAACAAGAAATAATCAAATGAAAGAAATTACTTAGATAGTTAATTCACAAACGGAGAGTGCCGCGATGGCTTAATGGTAGAGCGCTCACCTCTGGTGATAAAGATCGTCAGTTCGATCCCTGCTCATGCCATATAGGCTTTGTGGTAGACAAACATCGTGTGCGTGGGCTTTTCTCGGGGTTTTCCCGTTTCCTCTCACTTTCTTCATTTCACCAATTCATCCCATCATCATCCACGGCCTGAGTCAAAGTCAGTCTATAAAATAGCACACAATGGTAGTAAGGTTTTGTTACAAATACGAGATTGAAATACAGCTTAATGCTAGCATAACTTCTTATGTATGTGAATGATACGGATATTGTATAAAGAGAGGTTTTTCACACACATACACAAATGAAGAAAAGTGGCAAGATTTCGCCAATAAGGCATGATCAACGAGAATAAATTTAAAAAATAAAAAGCAGAGGTAACATGAAGATGCTAGGTTGCCATACTAAAAGACAATTTTACCCAATAATTGAACTGAATGATTGATAAAAAAAAGGGTAAATCCAGTTTTTTGCTTTGGCTATAATGGTAAAATTCTCTTGAATTGCTCAAGAGTTCATAAAAAATAAGCAAGTCAGGAAAATTCTACTGTTCTAGCAACAATATTGGCAATTTTTTTTTGTGTGGTCTCAGAAAGAAAAACATTGGACATATCTGGATTTTGCTATCAAACCTTCAATTTAATTATTGGGTATAATTATCTTTCAATATAGCAGCTAAACCGGTCCATGTTGCCGTTTTTATTCTAAATTCTTTCCCTTCTTCTCAGTGACTATGTCTATAACGGCGAAATCTAGATACCTTTTTATTTGTGTGAATCCAGAAGATATAATTAAATAGTTCTATTGTTAACTAATTAAAAATCCACGAATATTTATCAGATTTTCAACTTAAAGTTTCTGTTCCCTTAATATAAAAAAAAAGAATGGTTTGTATAGTAATTGTATGTGTATTTATTCATTTGTACTATTTTTTTTTAAAATGTTTTTGACAAAAGTGCGGATAGAGTTACTTTACAGAAACAGCCGGCAACACATTCTCCTTTTACTTATGATTTTAATGGTATTAAATCTCTTTCTTGTATGAATCTTTCTTACTACAAGATTAAATAACAGAACAAATTTTATAATCTGTTACTGTGTAATATATATTGTTTTTACTTCTTAATATACGTATGTAGTAATAAGCAAAGAATTAATGTTCACACCACGTACAAGTACTGCAATTTGAGTGTTTATATGTATAAATAAATTAGCTATATGATTTTATGTGCTGAAATTTCCAAGCGAATTGTAATATCTTCGTAATTCAAGACAGAATTCATGTTTCTTAATAGTTATTTCCGAAACATTGATTTCATACGAGTAGATATTTGAGTCAGAATTTTTTTTGTATAAATATTTGCTACTCAGTTACGAAATATAGCGTGAGATATCGTTTTTACCTCTGATACCTTACAGCGTAAGTTCCAAATATTAAAATAGAGTACACAGGCCAACATGAAAACGTACAACAGCATTTTAGTAGATAAACATTTGCTATCACAATTTTAAACATTAAATTACTTTATAAAATATATAGATATATTTATATATATATATTTATTTAAATATATGTATAGTTTAATACTATAAACTTTCTGAAACAAAAACAAAAAGCACTCATGCATGTGCCGCAAAACGACAAAAATCCTCATTCCTGTAACATTGTTCTTTTAAAATCTTCACAAATATTTATTAAGAAATTCTAAATATGGTATTTATCTTTAGGAACAAAAAAAAATAAAGAACAACTTTTGTTTAATTTGTTTTTCATAAGACGGAGTAAGCATGTTAAGAAAAGATTAACCGAATTTTATAATACTCATTACCCCAATATGGAGCAGAATAGAGCTTTTAAATATACCATTAAGCAAACAGAGAATCATTTAAATTTTTTGTGTATATATATATATATTTAATACTAGCAAGTGATACTGAAAGATAAATAAACATATTTAACATGACATGTCTTTGTTCACTAGGAACTTTGTTTTGTCTGGTAATATGTGTTTATCTAAGTACGTTACCCTTTTTTTTTGTTTGGCATAAACATCTTTAGTCATTGTTCAAGGAGAACAATTTTGAGGGAAACTGATTTTACGAGCATTTAAGCGTTTCAAATACCTTTTTTCTTTTACTTTAACTAACACCTGTTCATATCTACGCTCGAAATCTTCGTTTTAAATCATATTTGTATATTATTAGTTTATTTATGGTATATTAGATTAGTTTTGGTTTCTTTAAGTTTGAACGTACATACACACACGGCGAATGGGAAGAGAACTGCAATATACTTTCTGTTTTCAAAAGATCACACATTCATAATTCATAAGAAGAGTTTGTACAATAATGCCACTAAAGCAGCCAGTGCTTCAGCGCCAATTATCACAGCTAAGACCCTCTTTACTTGTTTATATTACATTTATTCTTATTTTAAAAACAATTTCCCTTCGTGAAAAAAGGAATTCCAGTCTTTAATGCAGTGGGCCTTTGAATGGTACAAGTCTTTTTTGTTTTTTAATCTTCTTTTAGAAACTGTACACAACGGGGGCTCAGTTCCGTTGTGTTTATAGGTGACGTACAAACAATTATTATTCTATGGTCTTCTCCGTATTCTATCACTTGCTGGACCGTTCTTGGCATACCGTTAGGAATGGTCCTGGTGGCGTCGGCGACGATGAACAACTACGACTTAATCCGCGAGGCATTTCTACTGTTAACAGTCCATCTTGTTGAGGACTTGATGTTTGTGAGGTTTCTGCCGAATTTGCTCCAAGTGTTGGATCTCCAGACGGAACAGAGGGCGTTGGACACCGTCTTTCACAAGATGTTCCCACTCCACTAAGGGTATTCACAGGTATACGGTAAAGACGAAACGGACGAGCTTCTGGAGAGGCTAGAAGGAAAGAAACGAATGAATATAAGAACGTTAAACCTTCAATGTACAGTTAGGTACATAGAAAATAGCCTTAGGAGATTTTTCTGATCCCGAAAAATTGAGCAGTGTAACTTTACCGAACCAAAATTCTATTTAAAATAAACAGTTGAAATGTTCTGTTTGATAAGTACTTACTGATTTAGTATTGGTGCATTATCCAAGATGTCGGACCTCGAAATTTTCCAAGATACATTATTTATGAATCAGGGTGTACATTGAAAAGATATTTACAGATATTTTTTATAGAGGTATATATTTATCACATCATCTTACTTTAGAACTCAGATCTCTATAAAATTATCACTAAAATATAATCCCAAAACTAAGACCAAAGCGAAATTTAATTCATATTCAGAGTGAGTATTTTAATTATGACATACATACGTATGACATACGTTCGCTCATCAAGAAATGTGTAGAATTCACTGTGCTATATGAATTATTAAAAAGTCATTTAATATGTCCATGAGGGTTGCCAGGACTTACGTTTTTTCACTTAATTTTACGTCTTACACATTTCTATTTCACCCGTAAGACACTTTCTTCCGGTTTTTACTTTCCCGTCGAAAATTCCTTTTAAAATGATCCTAAAATGTAATTTCTATTAGAATTTGTTGACATATATGAACGAAAATTACAAAAACAGTGAAAACAATGAATGTTCAATGTCTCTAGGAAGTCAGGAATTAAGATTTGTAGATTTTGAGGCAGCTATTGAAGCGTTTTTAAATTCAGAATCATATGTTTATCAGCTCTTGTGAGGAATTTTGTGAATGGTAAAGAATCTGTATTCAAAAGATCTGTAATATAAATAAAGTTGTAGGATATATATATACAAGTGTTGTATTTAGAATTCTTGGCTCAAACACATTTGTAGAAAGAATATTCTTTCAAATGAAATCAAAATGGAGAACTGTGAGAAAGCGTTGCGACAAGGAGTTGATTGAGCAGAATTAAAGATTGTTATAAACTTTATATTTTCCTGCAAGGATTTTTATTACTAATAAAAAAAGAACAATAAATTGTTAAGAAGAGCAAAATTTGAAGAAAAATATTACATAATACAGTAATACAAACTAATGGAATTCGAGTTTTTGAGATTTCGTTAAATTTCTTAATGTCTATGAAAATCTTCCGTTTTTTTTTCCTTAAAAAAATGGTAACTCTAATGTCCATACTAAAGGTTATTCAGTACATGTCAATCATTCTTACGTTAGTATATGCTATTATCTGAAGGGTTTCAGAAACCCCCAGAATGGTTTAAGTTTTGACGTACAAAACAACGTAATTAAGTATCATGAAAAGTGCCTGGCGTGAAGTTTACTCTTCACAGAACTAAATCTTATTCCTTTACCACGATGAAATGCGCATCAAATGTTCACATTCTAACTTCTAGATTTGAACATCGATTGCGCCAAACGAATTGAGATATTATAAAGACGGGATATGAAATGTTAGATTTAAAAGACAAAACAAATTACCAATGAACATATGTAATACTAAAACATTCCTAATTAATCTTCGTACACATTACCATAGTTATTTAAATAACCGAATCCAGTTAATATAATACGCATCTTCGTTTTGACGTTTACATAACCATGAATTATTACTTCACCTATATTCAAGGTATACCACCAATAATTATAAATTAAAATGACGTAGTACTGTATTTCCATATTTTGAACGCATAAAAATAAAAGAATGAATCTATTATACGATCGATCAACAACCAAAAGTATAAACAAAACGTAATTGAAAGGAAAACTATTTTTTCTTTCTGGACTATTTTTTTCTTACTAACTTTCCAAATCTCATCGAAATTCAGCACCTCTACACTTTCCAAATCTCATCGAAATTCAGCAACTATACACATTCCAATTGCTCGATTTTATATAAAAAAAAACACGTACAAGAAAGGTAGGATAGTGACATATACAACAAAAGAAATAAAAACAAGAATTTTTCTTCAATAGACTTTCACTTTTCAGCAAATATTCGGAATAATAAACGCAACCACAAAAGAAAATAAGGGAGAATTAAGACCCTCCTTACTAATGTCAGAATGACCTAAAGCCTCTACAAAATTCATGTAAGGTGTCAATCGTTCTTCAGAATCAATGAAAGCTATTGTAAATTAATCGATTACTAATTAGATTAGATAGCTGTATTGTAACTGATAACTGTTATGTTGAACAATGACTCCTGTTGATTCATATACACAAACAACACTTTTCCAGATATGGAGACAAATTTTTGATAATGTTTCTTTACACTCCACATTCATTTACGCACATAAATGTTCTATGGCAGTTTGATTACAAGTTAATTTTGTTTACTTCAGCAAATATGGTAACTACGATAATTACTATGTTTACATAGCAATAAAAGCGCTATGATGTAATGTTTTGTTTACAATTATTTATATTCCACATCCATCCGTCATCATTATTATGTTTTGTTTTGTTTCATCTACAGTGAACTTTGGTATCCATTTTATATTGTATCATTCATCTGTTCTGTAAGTATCTATATTCAAGGTATCCTGCCATTAGATAGAGCATGACAGTAGTCACATTTTGGTAGATAATTGTAAGTGGTACTGTGGATCGATTAGATCAGTTAGACTTCAGACTGGACACCCGAGTTCGATTCCGCTCCAAGATAAACATTTTTCTCGTCTGCATCAGCGTATCGGTTGACTCAAGTCTTTCAATTACTAAAATAAATACCAGAAATTGGCAAAGCGTAGATTTTGTAAAGTTGCTGTCAATAGTACACGGCAAGTTTGTTCCATATTTGCCAAGTGAAAACTAGAAACTTAGTTGCAAACGTTCAGATTTGTCACGGCGAATTTGCTGCACACCTTTTCGTATTTTGATTCCTTGAAAGTGTGCAACAATTTTTCTTTGCTATGTGGGTTATTTGTAAGCCTTTTTCTCCCCAAAGAACCCATTAATCCATAATCATGCTAAATATAGCTCAGCTAATTATTTCTTTTTCCTGCTACATCTCGTACATTGACGACTCAGGATATAAATACGTTACCAAAGTATTACGTTACCTAGTATACTTCGGCAATCGCAGTTTATTTACTGTTATTTTAGATTTCCAGCCTTGTTTTCTCAAATTTTTAGTCGATACATAACAAAATAACAAGTGAAATGATGCTTCACCAACTGCTGTTGAGGAGTCATCACAGATTTGGTGATATGTTTGCTAAAATAATGGAAATAAAGCAATGCAAATAGTGTAACTTACTGTGAGGTGAAGAAGGAGGTGAAATGCTTGGATCCTTGTCTATTCTATCTACATGGAGTCGTTCCTGTTTAGTTTGGAAGAATTCGGGCGCAGTCGTGGCAAAGAAGATGTCATTCTGAAACAGTTTAAAAATATTTCGTTATGTACTCATTAAAAAAAAAAACTAAAATAGTTAATTTCATTCAGAATATGTCAATGTGATATATAATATATTAAGAATCTAAAACTTAATTGCTTTTTTTAAGTACATGCAATGGATGAAGAGTTACCTTTTATCATTACTTTAGATTTACAACAATAGACGAAGTGACCTGAACAACAATTAATTTTCGATCCAAAACTCTTGTTTTTGAAACTTTCAACTCGATGAGTTTTGCAAGAGGTACACTCACGACAAATTATAAAGATACCATCAACGAAGAGAACTGAGATAGAAAAAGGTGGGAAAAATATCAGAATAACTGGCAAGTAGTGTTCGTGTTCAATTAGCTCCCAGTGCCAGTAAGTAGCGATATTACACTAAGAAAGGGTACTACAAGAGGACCGACAAACATATTCACAAATCATATTTTCAAAACTACATGTAAAGATATACATACACCCAAATTCAGAGAAAATAACCGATAAGAATTTTCGAAGTTCGGTAAGTTGTACATTGAACCAATATTTGCGTGTAAAGCAGAACACGTAAAAAGTTAATTTTAATTTGCATTGTCTGATGGTCCGCTATAGCCACATAAAGCACCTGCCGTTTGCTATGAATCTGAGTGTACGTTAATTATGGAGTCACCTTCCTCATTATGGTTATGTAAGTGGGTTTTCTTATTTTCTTTCATTATTTTCATCTAGTTCCTTTTTGACCTTACAATACGATGTAATCACAATAAAGGTAAACAGCAATAAAAGCATCGAGATTTCGCTGTTATAGGCATATATTTGAAAAAATAACAGAAAGTTAAAAAATACAATAAGAATCCGCATATTAAATGACATATATTTCAGTGTCTTTAATAGAAACGCATTGAGTTGCTACGGAAGACACAAAATAGTAATGAATTAAATTTAACATAACGAAAATATTAATACTCTATCTGCAAAAATTAACGAACTACGTTGTACACGTATTAGGTTGAATATGATGATATGACAATGTTAATAATGAACGAACTATATTACTATGGTAACGATTTTGGTAATTAGAAATTCCAACAATGTTTCAGTGTTGAATTTCCTTGTCTGTAAAATATTGTGAGAAAGAGAATAAAATCACTCACTTACAAATAATAAATATGAAATTTTTGCTTGAATTTGCATATGCGGGAAATGTCTTTTCCGAATACTCAAGAAGAACACTGAATATTTTCGTTATATTTTTATAGAAGCTACAACCAGACAATTTCCTCTTGTGTGCAGTCATCTGTAGGTAAATCACTAAATCACATAATACAAAAATTACTTCACCGTGTGCTATCATCAAAAACCTATTTACCTTTGAAGTAATGAGCTTGAGTTTTGGCATAACCATCGTTTGGACCAGGTTGCCATTTATAATGAGCCGGATTTCCATTGAGTCTGGTGTGAAGGCAAGAATATACGGGAAGGCACACACTAAAAAACATACAATAGAAATGTGTAAGAAAACATATAATAATTGATTTTATTTAGATAAAATACACCAATGTAAGAATTATATCTAGTCATTCGACAAACTTTTTGGCCCCCAAATAATCTTCTCATCATCAAACATTCGCAATCTATTCAGTCATTTATTACATTCGATCTCTCAAGAATACATGTTGCTAACATTGTCGTTTGGTATGCTACTCAATATATTGACTTACATGTTGTATTAAATAGGATATGCATACTCTTAAAAACATATAGATGAAAATTTTACAAGTCCTTAAAATACAAAATCGGCTCACAAATTACATTCATTTAAAATCTGTTATATGATTATACACTCATAAATGTACCTAACAACATAAATTAAGCTAAACCAGCATATCCATTTACATATATTTTTGGCCTCAGCTATAAAGTATAAATGCCTAAAGTCTGTAAATAAATTTAATTCAATCTAACATACATTTTTTATTTTATTTTATTTTATTTGCATGAAATCAGTTACACATACTCGTGGATAGAACAAAAGCAATGTTTTAGAAGAAATTGCTTTGATCTCTTTATAAAGACATCATGTCTTTGACAGCTATTGTACCATATTGTGTAGATTTGTACCAGTATATATAATAACTTCTTTTTGAAATACTTTTGTCTTATGTGTATAAACATATCTATTATTACCTTTTGTATTTTAGATGTGAAAATCTGTCTTTGTACTTTTTCTTTTACAAATTTTTTTTTTTTTGATAAATGTTATCAATTTATACAGATATTGTGATATTATTATCAAATCATAAAGATATGGTAATGTTAACACTGCTAGGGTTTGCAATTAACTAGTTTCTTATATCGTGTAATTGATTTTATGATGCTTAATATTAGAACATTTAAAAAATGAACATTTTAACTCTCTCTTTGAACTGTTTCCTCAGAAGAATAAACCACAGTGCATAACATATTAAAAATATACGGAATATGAAATTCTCACAGCTAAAACACTTATTTTTTATTTTCATATGCTAATAACCTATGCAGCTTAATTTCTTAACCAATTGCTCAACAAGTAGGAACTGGCTCTTAACCAGTCATCCACTGACTCCGTATTGCCACCTGTAATTACATTCACACCTGACTTACGACGCTTCACAATTGTGCCCATCTGGAATTGACACCATACCTCGACTTAGGTACACTTAATTGCTTCGCAGTTACGTCTTATTAGGCTTCAGCTGCATCGCCATTTTCAAGACCTTCACCTGTAACATAGGACCTTTGTTTTCGACTTAAGTCATCCTAAGTGCGGGGTATAAGTGTATGTACCTCCTCTTGAACTCGGTTCGCTGCAGTTTTCTTGGACAAGAAAAATGAAATTCTCAAACTATGGAGATTGTCACTAGTTTTTGTTACGAGGAGGTTAAAACAAACCAGGCAGAGACTGAGACAAATACCACCATACCATTAAAGGACATTAAAGCGAAACAATACTTGGTATTTCTGAACATGTGAGAAAAATGCACGCTACCACTTGTTACAGATGATACAGATCAACTTACCAATAGCCGAGGGCACTGAGTTCCAATGGAAGTCAAAGTCAGTGTTGGGACTTTCTTCAGTCAGTTTTTGAAAATGGCACGTATCTAGTAGAGAAGAAATTAAAAGATACATTAGTTAAGAAATTGAGAAGGCTAATCAGAACTGTCAGCTACAGAAAGTATAAAGGCTATTTCATTCAAAAACATTATTAACAATATATAATACTAATTTGAAGAACCATGTTTCCTCCAAAATTTATGGAAAAACAGTCTTCGATTTTATACTTTACCGAAAGATTAAGAAATTTTAATAATTGAAAAACAAACATATCATTTACAGTTTACCACTTTCACTTTTCTATATTTACGTTTCTACGTAGTCGCCTCCCTTCTTCACAAATTTCTCCAAACGATCGACAAGTTTCCGAAATAATCCATCACGAAACAACTGACGGTATTGTGTCTTGTATTGATGTTCTTATACGTATATACTTCTCACATGAAAGGAATTTGGGTTCGAACAGGAATTTTTTGATAATACTTGGTATATATATTCGTACCCTGAAGCTTATAATGTCTACAAAGTAATTCGACCGTGTAAGGTCGCATTTGTCCGCTAGAGGGCGTTAAAGTTTGGAGAAAGAGGGAGACAGCCGTTGCAATGGCTCCCGCAGTTTCGGTTCGAAAAGGCATTTACTACTCAAAATATATACATAGACATACCTGACAAAGACTGCAAAGCCACTCTACCGTGTAACGAATAGTTTGGCAGATATAGACCAGAATTTATCTTCACAAATGTAAGTGAGGGTTTTCTATCAAGTGAGTAAAACAGAAGGGAGAATCACAATAGGAACAAGGACAAAAGACACATCAGGGCAACCTTCAGGGCACGACCTTCAAAAGCACACTCCAAAAATGAAACTAATCTGAAAAAAAAAAATCTTAATTTCGGGGGTATGGTCCGGACCCCAAGAACCGTAACTTCAAGAGTGTAAAATAAAGTTGCATTTTGAAGGTTGCTGTGTGTGCCTCCCTTCTGTTTTGTTCACTTTGTAGAAAAACCTCACTTACATTTGTGAAGACAAGTACTGGCCTATATCTTCCAAACTATTTGTTACATGGTATTGTGGATTTGCAGTTTTTGTCAGAACTGTCAGGTATGTCCATGTATATATTTTGAGTAATAAAAGCCTGTTCAAACCGAAACTGCGGGAGCCGTTGCATCTGCTGCCCGGACTGTCTTCCACTTGCTCCAAGCTTTAACGCCCTCCAGCGAAAAAATGCGGCTTGGCTTTACACGGTCGAATTACTTTGCAGGCATTATCAGCATCGGGGTACAAATATATATATATATATATATATACGAAATCTTATGAAAAAATTCCTGTTCGAACTGAAATACTTCCCTTGCGAGTAATTTTATTTAGTTCAGTAGTGTGTTCGTTCATTAGTTTCTGAAGAACTTGGTTTCATTGTAATAAAAGGTGCCTACAAAAAGTACTTAGTAGAATTAAATTTTAATCAATATTTAACAGTTTCTGCCCTCCTACAGAAAATTCCAACACCCTCAGATAGTAATTTTGTCATGAGCAAGTCTGATCCGATCGTCAATACATCACATCTGGCTTGGACATTTATCAGATATTTCGACAAGAATGCGTTACCAAGAACGAACTCTTTTTCGAGAAACGTTTCATTTTCCTTCTGAAAAAAAAAAAACGTTAACGGATTCAAGTTCCTTTTAAAGAGGAACGAGTAAACATACCCTTTTACAAGGAACTGTTATAGTCAAAATTGTTATATTTTCTGGGATCTGCATTCATGTAACATTTTGCGGGAGTGTACCTAAATTTCATTTTGGCGCGTTTTTTGCGGAACTGGGACGTCATAAGTTCATTTCTTGCTGGAACATTTTTTTAACTTGAATTTTGAATTGAATAGGCACCTTAGGCTCAGGCAGCCGGGATAGGGGAGGTGTCGACCAAGGTCTATGTTGAAGGTTCCATCCCAGCACTTTGTCTGGTGTGACTGGGGAAAACCCCTGGAAAACCTCAGTCAGGATGATCGGCTTCTGGGATCGAACCCACGGCCTCCGGAATGCTACGCTCTACCATTGAGCTACGGTGGCTCCTTTTAAAAAAAGAACTTGAACGTAATATGCCAGTTTTCCAATTGAAGACTTTGAATTGAACTGAAAGGGTTCTATCAATAGTAAGAAACTGAGCTTTGAGCGAGTGACTTCTTTTTTTAGAAACTTCTCCAAGACTGTCTGGATGAACGCATCCACGGCACTGATGTCATGTTCCTTAATGATGGACAGCTATTCTAGCAAAATAATTTGTTTTTAAAGAAATATATTTTTCTTTAGTGAAACAGGCAAGATAAAAGTCCAAATTTTATCATCCAGACTAGTCCGTAAGAGAAAAGTATCTTTTTTTTATTTTTCTATGAAGTTTAAATGTTCCTGGATTTGGATAAGCTACGGAAGTTTATATAAACAGATAAGCTATTTACTTAATTGTCAAGATTATTAAGATTATGTTTATAAAGACATATTGAACCTGAAAGCATCAGTAAATTGCATTTCTTAATTAAAAGTATAACAGTAATCTCATATTCATAATGTAACGTCCGTGACAATGTTTTAAAATAAGAAATCATGTTTTAGTTTGTGAGCAAATATGTTTGTGTTAACATTTTAGTAAGAGACAGTCTCTCTAACATTGTATATATGATTTCATTTGAATTTTTATTAAAAAAAAGTCAGTGTAACGTCCGTGACAATTTGATTGTAACATCCGTGACGCTAAAAAATCAGTGTATAAAAATTAAGAGACAGTGTTGTAATTTAATAATTGATTGGGATTGACAACTTTGACGGAAACTACAAGTCTATCATAATACTTTTCTGATAAGGCAGAGACCAGAGCTTGTCACTTCAATGGAATAACCTGTGAAGTAACTTCACAAATTATGTAACA
>JAGDQP010047285.1:0-15067 GCA_022664845.1 Lepisma saccharinum
TATACAGCATTATAAATTTCTAAAAGGTTAACAGGATCCATCAACACTCTCCATGTACTCCTCGTCAAACACTTTTCTTATTTCTTCCGATACAGAACGAATGACACAGTCATGGGTGGTTTGATTAGCAACTTTATAAAAACAGTTTGCACAGATCAGAAGAAAGTTCTTTTAATTTTTTATGGCTTCGTAAATACACTGTTCATAAATTATATTACTAGCACATCGACAAGAATATACACTAAGGGATGTACACTAATATAAATATTTAAGGGATAATCTATCTAATGATAGCTTTATATAAAGAAATATGTATACATAATATGAATATATCTATTTATAAATATGAATATATCTATGAATATATATATATATATATATATATATATATATATATATATATATATATATATATATATATACGAGGCTATAACCAATATTGTATGCATAATCAAGCAAGCCTAAGACAATGCAACTGCCTTATATTGTATACTTTACTATCATAGATGTCTGCACATTGTGAAATGGAACTGGGGGGGTTATGTTTTATACCTGTTTAAGGCGAATTTGTTACCATAGCATTTTTATGAATAATTTGTACTCTTGATTTGTGATTATTCTGCATAGGAAGTGTTTTTGCTTGTTTTGACACCTCCATTTGTAAAGATGAATGAGATTTTAAGTCCTGAGACGATGAAATATACATAATTTATATGTAGAACAATGCGCCTGGAAACAAAGTAAGGTGAAATTGCTGCAATATAGCTATATGTGGGCTAGTTATCGCACCAAAAGTGTGCAAAGAAGTGTATTTTATGTATGCAAACATATTTTATCTTGAAATATCAGTTATATATTGCCTTAAGGGGGCATGCGAAAACTTTGTAAGAAAATTTGCGACATTATTTTTAAGAGAATTTACCTTAATACAGGATGATATTGCTTTCAATATCTGGCGAGACGCATTGAATCATATTTGAAATCTGAATTTAGCTTAATACTGGGTATATGTTGCTTCAGAGGACTAAATAAAGCATACGAAAGTGTATGAGTTGCCTTCCGACCTATATGTTTAAGTACAATTTACCCGATTAGCAACTGCTTTGAAGTATGCATTAGTGTTTTTACCAGAAACACCTCTTTTGAAAAAGGAAAAGAACGAATTAAATATTAAACTATTACTTCGGAGACCGTATTTACCAGATAATTCAATTAGAATAGAATCTTTCAACTATATTTTATCATCGGAAAGATTATTTGCTATCAATCTATAGGATAAAGAGTGACAAACGTGATTATGTTGTTTGTAAAACAACTTTTCTGATGAAACTTGTAATTATTTCAGTGTTTGTTGTCAGGAAGGGAGTTCTTGCAGTTAGATAGAGTCAATACATAGCCAGAAAAATGGCATTTGAAGTAGAAAGAAGTCTAATGAAATACGAAAAGAACTAATTGATGTGAAACTTGGAGAATCAAGACCTCTTATTTACCGGTAGGCATTACAAAAGATATATTCGAACATGATTTTAAGCAGGAAACTAGTCTTTAAGATACTTTTGAAACCTGAAAATATAAGAATAACGTCATATTGGAGATTAGTTGATTCAAAACAAATACTTGTACATAAAATGACGGCATCAAGGTGGGTGATTGCTCAAATTTAACCATGTGCAATGTAATTATGTTAATATCGAACATTGAAATAGATATTTCAACACAAATATTCGGGACACAAACCATGTTTTCACGAAAATTATGGTACTAAGGACATATTGTTTAGATTTTCTCTCTCGAGGAACTGTTGATAATGGAATGTAGACATTATTTAAGATAAATGGACTTGTAGATTGGATATTAAATAGGAAATCTTGATTGATCAGATTTATGAATATGTTACAGTTTTCTAGCAGGAAGCAACTCCTTTTTTCAATATATTGCGAGAAAAGTGCCATTTGAAGTAGCTTGAAAATGATTTTAAGTACAATATAATCTTTGAATTGTAATGTTCATGACTATATAACGATTTTGCATGTATGTTATGACCGAAAAGACTGCTTGAATAAGTTTGTGGAAGATCGCATCGTTGTCCCCATTTTCCGAATAAGGCGTTTAAAAATATTTTTGAAATATGTCTCAGCCCGGCATTATATTGAATCTTATCATTTTAAAGTGAAATACGTTCATGCTACTCATAATCATGAATATATTGTTGCTGGTCCTCTTCCGCACTACAAATATCAGGAAATCCACTGGTTTCCTGTTTAATTTTTAGGAAATTATTGACATAGGGTTTGAAGAGTCCCTCAGTCATTTTCATTTCCCAGATTTCGTATCTTTTTAAGAATGGCATATGCTTTCTCCAACGCCAGATGTACTTGAGTACAAAATATTCCCTTGATTGCACGTTCTTCTTCATTATGTGTACATTCTCCATTATTCAAGCCCTCCATACAAGACCTACACAAACCAAAGACGAGACGCTTATGTTCATTATATGGCAAAATGGGTATAGCATGATTTTAGGAGCAAGTACTTTGAAATGAACCAAACCATGGACAGTAGCTGGATCAGGTATGTTTTTGCCTTTATGAAATTTAATATTTCCCGTTGGCATAGATTTCTTACATATCACAAACGGATAAAGGGAGCTTACATCCAGATATGCTAAATACTCATCTTCACCACATTCATATAACGCACGAAAGCATTCGGTGCGTCATGCTTTGAAGGCATCAGTAGGACGTAAGAGATCTTGCATTTCACAACACTCAGTTCTTAAGAAACTTTGAATTTGAAGAGATGCTTGAACCATCTTGTTCCATTTACATTCCCAGATTAATTCAACTTTAATTTTGCAACTGTTTTTCAAAAATTCTCTCGCTACTGTTGCCTTATAGAGGTCTTCCAAAGTATGTCCCTCGTCATCAACGGGAAGATGTCGAAGTTAGGTGATGGATGTATGTCTGTGCCAATAGCAGCCATAGAATTCATAACCAGTACGAGTTTTTTGCCTTAACCATCCAGTTTAGAGTGCTTAAGTCATTGATGGATTTTTTCAATTTGTCCATTTCATTGTCTATTTAATAAGTTTCATTTCACATTCTCTTATTCTTGTGATTTCCCTTTCAAGGTTCTCCTGGTTCATTTCCAGCTCCATGTGTGCTGGAAGGACATTTGTGAGGCACTGTCGCGCCCCTTCCGAGGGACGCGACCCACCTATTAACCCTCTCGGGTCTCCTCCCAGCTCTCATCTACCCTCACCTAGACACACAGGTATTCATAACAATCCTTGCAAATAAATGCAAACAAGGAAAGCATGAGAATTCAATTGTAATATCGATTATTGTATTTTATTGCTAAAGGAATCTATTTCATATTGTACTGGCGATTGAACGAAGCAATAAATCTTTCATAATTTGGTGTTAGATGGAAAAGTTCAGAGAAGATAACAAACAAGGACAAGAGTACATCAACCAGGACCTTAGCGGACTTCGGTCATACGCGCGAGCTAATTTCTTCATAGAAACTAGGAAATCACGCGCTGCGGCCTTGCACAAACTAGTTATAACAACTTTGTGCAAGCCCGTACGCACGTATACCACACATGTTGCAAAATGTGAACTATTGGTAAAAGAGAATTATTATATACTTCACGCCCGGACTTGGCTCTTCACTTCCAGTAGAAGTGGCATCCAAGATACTCTACCTGCAAGTCCGTGGGCTGTTACTCCGTTACTCTGTTACACTGTTACTCTGTTACTATCATTCAGTTAGTCTGTCTGGCTGTCCGTTTGCCTTGCTTTTCGTTTATCCAGCATTTCGTCTGTATTTAACTTTAACGTAACAGCACTTGTCTTGATACTAGCGAGAATCTAGAGACGAGCTTTCTATTGCAAGCTATTGGCTACTAAATTCTTAACGCCAACCTAATTCGGACTGAAACTGCTCGCTCTCTATATTACCAAGAGCTCACAACTTTCATCTCAACTTCTTGTAAATAGTGTTTATGTTCATCTGTTAACTGTGGGAACTTAGTGGTGTCAATAAACGTATGTGCTACAAAATTACTTGCTGTCGACTGCTTCTTTCAACAAGAAGAGATACCAGGGACGTTCTCTCCTAGATCTACGCGGATGCTGAACCTGCGACCGTCAAATAGCCTCCGAAGATTGACCGCCGAAGCCCGCCTGCTACACCAGTATTCTGCTATATCAGGCGAGCTTTGATCCGCTACACATGATTCTTCCATCTAAAAATGCATTTCGTATCTTAAGTTCTGCTGCTTGTATGTTTTGCTTGCCTCCTCCGCCTCTGGTGTTCTTAGTCTCTTCTTCAATGAATGACAGTGTTCTCGACCCGCAAGTTGTTGTGTCCATATTCTCCTGGTCAGCGGCCCCTTTGCGAATACTTCTCAACGGTGTTGTTTTGGCTGCTCCATCTTTATTGGCTCTTTCTCACTCCGCATACACCTCGTCCACAACCTCCTTCTTTACCTCTTTACTTTCCTTGTTTGATCGCGATTTGCTGACAGTAATATCTTTCTTCTTCACTTTTTCCATCCATTTAAGTCTAAATGGGTTGTTCGGATCGATATCTGTACCATCAGTTGCATTCCTCCATTCATGTTCTAACTTCGTGAATCCCGTTCAGGTAATATATGTATGGTCGAACTTTCTCGCCATCCTCGCGTATTCTCGCTCGCACTCGATAGCGGACAAAAAACAGCGAAGAGTCTTTACTCGCTCACTAGAGAGAAAGTACGGCATCCCCGAAGCCGCATTTCAGGACGCCCGACACCCGAGAGGCCGGCTTCCTGAAAAACAGTGGGTGGTCGCCCGGGGGCCCTATCCCAAAATGTTCCCGGCAAAATTCCATGCCAGAAACATCCCGAAGGGAATGTTTCCTAAAGGTGAGGTCACCGACCCCTCAAAATTTCAAACACCCATACCTAGCCCGGAGATAATGCCCACTTAGCCCTCAATACTGTCTATTCACTAATGCAAAGAGAAAAATTTTGGATGTCTGTCCTCGGGACTTATAGGTTTTTCGCTTAACAGCAAAGGTCGCCGGAAATACTCAGTCAGTTACCCCGGATGATGTGACTGTCTTTGATGTTGACGTGTTCGGAGTCTATTTTAGTTCCATAAGATTAACATTGAAAATTAGGGAGTCCAATAACTGTCAGAAAAAATGGAACATGCTTAAAATTCGCAAAAATGTTCTCCTCGATAAACAGAAAAAGTTCTCTACTTACAATAGTGTCCGCTTCGTTTCTCCGTCCGAAAAAAAGTTTCTTCGGGAGCACAAAACACACGCGTGCACTCACTATCAAAGCCACAACTCAAGTAAATATAGTTGCGAAAATAAATACATATATAGAGATATGTAAAAGTAACAATGGTATGTTGTATTGTTACCCGACTTACGTCATTTTCAAAATTTCATCATTGTATGACGTCGAGAAATTAGGTAAATAAATGTTACAAGTTTTGAGGACACCACGAACCATTGTGAGCTAAAGAAACGAATGTAGATCGCCTTACAACCCACAAAATTATTTTTTTAATTTTTCTGGTTATGTTCTACCACTTCAGAACATCCGAATAATTCACGGATATAAAAACACTAAAAATACATGCGCTAATTTATTTTTTGTTCGAACCATCTGTTGTCTTCGTTTTCTAAAATTCAATTTTCAAATTTTCTAACCTCTCTCAAAATTTCAATTTTGCGCCAACAAATCTGCAAATGTTACCATCGTGGAAAGCATGACAAAATCTTCAATTTTTCAAAAAAAAAAGGTCATCGTAGGTGCAATCCGACTGAGATTTCGCTAAACTACCATAAAACACTTTAATTTATATTTAGGTTAGGTTAGCATCTTTTGAGCTGACATTTGGTGGAGAGCCATCATTTTTTATGTTGATTATCGTAGTTTTTTTTATTCATGACGATTCCTTTGAAGTCATTTTTCACCATCTAACCCTGCTAGGCCCTTTCGGAAATTCTGGGTGGAGTTTCTTACTCTTGTAAACATGTACGGAAACTTGAATCTATCAAAACCGAGAAAGCTAGAGAGATTAATCATAATCCGTTGTTCAAAGATATGGAATCATTTTTTCTGAAAATTATTTATCATTACTCCAATAATTAGGCTGAAAAATAAGTAACGAATTGTATAAAATGTGATTTTAATTATTTTGCAGAAGGTATTGAATGAATTTTACAAAATGTTGTAATATTTAGACCTACCAACTAAGTGTATGCACAGAAAAAAATCACGACCCTGAATCACACTCCTTCCCATGTACGGGTGTTCAAACATGGCCCTTTGCGAAAATTGCTGGTTTTCTGGCTTAAATGTCTCAGTTGGGTCCTCATGAAAATGTCTGAAATTTGGTATCGAGAAAACTTTGCATAACATTTTTTTAAAAGTCGTTCTGATAACTTCAGATATGTAGGAACCCAGATACGAAAATTAAAATTTTTCTAAAATGGTGATGTAACCATTTTCTAAAATTATCAAGGGATGACCCAATTTTGCTATCTCTAACCTGAACCAATCTAATCTTCATTATCGAAAATCGCTAATGTATAAAATGGTCCACTTAACGTGACTCAGTCTGGTGGTGTTTTAATAAGACAAATATCGGCAACATTTTTCTAGTTGTAAAAGTAGCTCATGGTTAAAACATTTCCTTTCTAATCCAATGTCACACGGACATAGGTTCGAGCCCTGCTCAAGTTAAACATTTTTTCTTCTAGTTAATTACACAATATTAACGTCATTCACAAGATGACAAAGTACTGAATTTGCTACCAAAATTGAAAGATCAAAGCCTCACCACTTCCATATAAAACATGCATTTCAGAGTAATTCTGTACTGAAGTACAGTTTAGCCTTTTAATTGACTCATCGTTCGTGGGGATGGTGAGCTTGGGGAAATATAATTTCCATGAACTTTGGGGATCGTGAATGTCTGCTTGCTTTGCTGTATGACATCTTGATACGACTTTGGATATAAGAACATTTATTTACTTTGTATTTAAAGTTCAATTATAATATACCGACGTTCTGTCAACACCCACCACTTCCCTGGTGTTATATTTTAAACATAATAATTACATATGGCCTGAAATGCTTCTATGGTTACATATAAAACTGATAATTATTATTTTATCTAATTATTCATGCTTTGAGGAATATATCATTACATAAAAATAAATTTTCCAGAACGGGATTCAAACCCACAACCTCACGACCAGAAGCCACGCGCTCTACCACTGAGCTAACATAACATATCTATCTACTTCCTTCTGATAGAACTCTTTCTGAAGAAACAAGACTGAAGCTTCGGTGTTCAAGAGAATGACATTGATATACATTCCAATGCTGTTGTTTTTCTCTCCTCTCTCTTGTTTATTGTACTATGAATGCAAGAATTAAAATTGTTGTCTTCACTTCCATTGCAAAATGTGTTTTAACGTATGGAAACGTAGATGACTAAACTATCAGGTGCTCAGATGTATGGATGGTTTCGAAATACTGTATCATTATGCATTTTAATGAATGATACTTTTTGTACACTTAATAACATTTCAACATGTCTTATTACATTTAAAAGAAGAAAAACACATTTGCACAATTTTTTCTCAATTGTGAAGGTTTATCGTTCCCTCCACGGCTCGAACCTGGAATCTTTGGTTTACTGTTTTCGAAGATACCCGGAGTTTTTCTTAGAGAACTTTCAACTGAAAAGAACCTAATCAATGCGGTCAACTTTTGGAATATGTACATTTTAATAGTGTTGAATTTTTTTATTATTTTCTTCGCAATTTACTTTTACTCAAAGTGGATAAAATAAAGACAAAACTAATTGAGAGAAATGTTATTGCAGATCTAAATTATGAGGAAACGCACATGTACGCTGATAATGAATATTGTGATTTTGTAATATTTATTATCCTTATCTTTGAAAGTATGAACATTTGGATAATGTTGAATTTTTTAAGAACTATCTTGCAATTAATTTCACATCAGAATGGATGAAGTAAAATTTGATGCTACTTTTAAGAACTTTGAATAAGTAAACTTATAAAACTGTTTACACGAGATATGCAGTTAATTAAGTGTTTATATAAGTGTGCATAATACTTATCATTCGCGTTAAGCTACATAAATTTTAATATTTCCATAGCTTTTTTAAAAGTTTTGAATATCCCATGACTGATATTTCAGTATTGTATGTTTTTCCTATCTTTTCATGCTCAAAGAATTTTCGTTGTCTTGCACCCTAAGTGTTCGGGAAATGTGTTTTTTTTTGTTGTTGTTGTCTCGACTCCGAGATGTTCGGGGAACATGCTAGAACATACTGTGACTTTTTAAGTATTTAACTGTGCAGATGTGCGTTTATTTTTGTTACTTTAACAAAGGGTCGATGCGAAGCAAGATGAAACATATTATTTCGCATCCACCTTGATGCTCGGAGGAGCATGCAGCTATTCAGTGAGCTAGTTAAAATTAAACCTTTAGTCTTGCTGTAACCATGGAACACAACGGCAGTGAAAATACCATTGTTAACTTGCCATATTTTTTGCCATCCTGTGGATGCCGATCAAAATGGATTGATCAACCTTGTATACTGAAATCAATTCGTAACTGGAAAACTAAAGACATTTTGCTTTGTTCCGCATGTGCATTTTGGAGCAAGGAGAAAAGTTCCAAGTGACTGTATGAGATATTTAATTCGTGAAACACCACTAAATGAAGAGAATTGTCTTCAGTTTTTGAATGATAGTGTTTACCGAGTGTTATTAAATCCAAAGAATATAGATGAGGTATTTAATTGTTATGTAAACACTAATCTTTAATCTAATCATTTAAAAGGAAACTTTGATACTGGAGTTCGTTATCTATTGGGAAGCAAAATAGTGGAATTACGTGAAGAACTAATTAAAAAGGAAGATTTGGTGCACGTGACTAGAAAGATTGTAATTGGTCATATTCACCTTTAGCCCCTTCTGAAAGTTGTATTTTCATTTTACTGGTAGTTCAAGATGAGTTACCAAAGTTTAATATGATGCATTAAAAGACAGATTTATTATTAAAGAGGAAACAGCTGAACGTGATGTTTTATTATTATCGAAATTTAAGGGTGAAACTCATGATGTGTCTAATACTTCCCCCCGCCTTAATTGAAAGTGCGTCTTCATTGGACAATAAAGAGTAAGAAGATGGCTGGTTTCCATCAGTAGCTGCATGAATAAACTTGTAACAGCACCAGCTTAACCGGTACCAGTTTATCATGTCTTAGCAAAGCTTATTGTTTTAAGATGAGAGTAACACATCAGGGAGCTTTGTTTGTGCGGTGCAGGAAGTCGAACGTGCCGCTTTAGCTTTGGTGCATATTGAAAAATATGTCTTCTAGTCCTTCGTTAGTGACTAGTTTTGATTGTCGTATTGAATCTTCGGTACAGTGAACAGAGGTTCTCAGAGTGAATCAAACTTAGAAAGTGATTCCAATAGTGCAGAAAATTTTAGTGAATCAAACTTTGTTTCCTCTAATGGTGATTCACAGAGTGAATTTAGCTAAATTTAAAAAATCGTCTGAATTAATTTTTCATTATGTTGAAACTACTTCTTCCAAAAGTGATGGAAAACCTATACTCCATCTTTTCAGTCCGCGATTGATGTTATTGAAGAACCTTGTATTTGGGAAGAAATAGACAATTTTAATTGTCTTATTAAGCCTTTAATCTTTGCAGCCTGTTTCCACAATATTTCTAACCAGTTATCATGGTTGTCTCAGTTGGGACTTGAATGAATTTGAATTTACTGAATTTTTGAATGATCGTACTTGCAACGTAGTGCTTAAACCTGCTAAAGTTATGCAGATATATAATGTTTATTTAGCAAAACCAGAAAATAGAGGTGAATTTAGAATAGTGACTTTTGAATGTGGATTGCGAAACTTACTTGAACGTAAAGTGGAAGAGCTAAGAGATAATCTAATTACAAAAGATAATTTATATGGTCCTGAAAACAGTGACTTTGTTATTTGTAATGCTAGTGTGAAAGATGATGGAGTGTACATTTTGCAATGCTTTGCTTGTTTTAGACTCGAAAGAGTTAAAACTTACAACAAAATCCAATTCCTTGTACTGGATGTACATTAAACATTACACAACAGTGTATATATCAGTGGAATACCGGATCTGTTATATCAAAACATTTAATGAACCATAAACGATCATAAAATATTTACTGATGATTATGACATTTATAAGAACCAAGGACTTTAACTATTTCAGTGAATATGTTTTGTAAGAAATGTAGAATTATTTTCCAAGATACATAATTTATTGCACATGTAATTCTAACTACTATTGAACAACATTTTTTTCCAGTAAAAGTTTAGTTTATTCAAGATAATATATTATTGATATGCAAGGTTTTAAAATCATCCCACCAATTTATTGCACGTAAATTTTATATTGTATCAACTGATGCTACATTAATGCTTCAGTGTATGGTAAAATTTCCATGTGAAATGATAGAATTATCAATAGGCTATCGAAAACAGTGTGAATTGTTAACTGAAAATTTTCATGGATTATCATGGGATACTTCAAATGGTTATTCTATAACTCATATTCGAAGGATATTTGCACAACTCTGCAAAGTTGATGCAGTATTCTTTGTAAAGATACTGAAAAACTGCAATCTATTAAAAAATTGTTTCTACTAAATAATGTAAAAGATATAAATGATAAAGATTGTCCTTCGCTTACTAAGTTTATTAAATTTTCATGTCAATGTAAGGTGTTGTACTTACCATATACCTAAGCAAATGAACTATTGCGCTGTAAGAAACTGTGTATAATTTCAATATTGGTTAAACTTGCAGAGTTTAAAAGTTGTGAAAATTTTGTACAAGATAAAATTGTAAACTTATTGTATATCGACTATTGTTTTACTACTTTTACGAGTATGAAAGAAATTTGAAAAAAATTATAGAAGCTGATTTTTTATTTACACCATGAAATTATAATACTTTAACAAAAATACTTAGAGATAAAATATGTGGATTAGTTTTCTTTTCATAAAAATTTGAATGATATTTTAATTTTAAAAAAATATTAAAGTTGGAATCTTTTTAATTTAAAGAAAGCGGTTTTAGTAAAAATATTTTTGTTTAAGTAAAAAATATTTTTACAAAGGAACAATAATTTAAACCTACAGTTTTGTTTTCGTTGAAGTAAATAATTTTCTTGGAGTTAAATTACTTTTATAAATTTAAATTTTTGCTTAACTAAACTATTATTTTGTAAAATACGTTATACTTTTTATTAAACTTCCTTTTAACTAAAATATTTCACTAAAATATTTTCTAATTATTAACTTACATAAAAAGTTTCAAATTAAATTACTTTCGCCAACTTTATTTTTCGTTTAACTAAAATATTATTTTGAAAAACACATTATACTTTTTATTGAACTTTTGTTTAACTGTAATATTTCACTAAAATATTTTCTAATTATTAACGTACATAAAACTTTCAAATAAAATTACTTTCATAAACTTTATTTTTTAACTAAAATATTATTTTGAAAAATACATTATATTTTTATTAAACTTTTCTTTAAAACATTGCAGTAAATTATTTTTTAATTTTTATTTTACACAAAAATTTCTTCAAATAAAATTACTTTCTTAAACTCGATTTTTTAAACTAGAATATTATTTTGAAAAATACTTTATAATTTTCATTAGCTTTTTCTTTAAAATATTGCACTAAATTATTTTCAATTATTAAGTTACATAAATAATTCTTCATATAAAATTACTTTCATAAATTTTTAATGCTAAATAAATAACTGTTAAAATTTCATTGGTGAAAAAATAAGTTATATTAGGTTTTGTTTAAATATAATCAATAAATAAGGTAACAAATTTATTTTCACAAGACTTACTTTGTTTTGAAACTTTTAAGAATAACTTGGTAAAAAACTTGTTAAAATAATTTTAATACTTAGTTGTAATTGTAGAAAAGTATACTTAAATATTCTTAGATGTATATAGTTAAAACCTAGAAATAATAATAATTTCACACTCATTGATCATACATTCACATTTGCTAGATAATAATAAATAAGAGAATTGAAGCAACTTTTCTCATTCCTAACTTGGGACGGAGAATTATTATTACTAATGACTAACTTACGGTTAAAAGAAAATGAAGAAAATGAATAATATAATTATACAACTTATATAAAAGAGAGATATACAAAATATTTTATTTTTCTTATAAACAATGACAATTCTTGCTTTCTTAAATAAACAAACTTTTAGTTTTACTTTACAGGTGAATAAAAATATTTTTGTAACAAGTATTTTTTTAAATTTCTTCGGATTAATTGATTACCGTATAATTCAATGCTTCCATGAATTCCCTTCTCTGTTCATCTGAATTCTGAGGGGGTATTCTATATTGTTCAAATATCCATCTTACTCGTTCTTCCATTAAAATACTATTCACTGCACGACTACGTAAAAGTGATTCTTCTTGGATTTTACATACATGGAATTGTTGTTCTTCATGAAATTTGAAGAAACATCCATCAGATAATAACGCCTACTGCAGCTTCATAGTATACCATTTTTATAGGCATCCAAAAATAATTACCTTCCACAAAAGTAGGGGAACAATAAGTCGTTTGTTGTATCCTCATTAAATTAAAAAATACTGGTAACTTTTCAGATGACTAGTGCTTGTTGTCCCTCATTAAAGGGAAGAACTGTAACAACATCCCGTAAGGCTTATGTGGTTTTAGGCCTTTATACTGAGATCGAAGGATGTAGCGATGTAGAAATGAAAAGCGAGAGTTTTTAGAAACGTGGTTTAAGTTTCATTTTAGTAAAGAAGTTACATTATATAGCTCTCTTGACTCACCCGGCGGCTTCGTTGAAGTCTCGACGGCAGATGACCCTGGTCAGCCTTTTCACTGATATAAAGTCTGCTAGTGTATAAGTACTGTGGTTGTCGAACTTACGTCTCAGAACGAGTTGTTGTAACTGAATAATGTTCCATAGTGCTTCACTATTTTGTCAGTTCACTTTTTTCCCTTTTCGGGAAAGAGAGGTGCTTAGAAAATACATGGGTCAGCAGATTTCCAGGGGAAGATGATGGACCATGCAGTTGGAGTGCCTTACTTTCAACGAAGCTGCCCGGAAGAATCTTTTGCGGTATTAACAGATTTACTGTTATTTCATTACATGCAAATATTATATAACAGGCGTTACGTGCTGCCTGTTATATAGTTTTGTGCATATTTTGCTAATTCCGTATAATATTGTCTATGTATGATATTTGCGTAACAGCGTCAGCGTGCGATAATCACGCGATGGAAAATTGTTCAAGTGAATGTAGTTATGTGCTGTGTATATGTGTCCTTATGAATAAATAGATGCGGTACGAGGTTCGAAGCCTGGGAGGTCTTACAATTCAATACCATATCTACATTTAGTAGTATCCTCTCATATCCCTCAAATGAAGTTTCAATATTTACTGCACTAGCATCATCATCAGTAGTACTACTAGTAGTAGTACCAGCGGAAACAGATAACATAGATATCTCTATCTCTTCAAGAATAGCCATGGACTTTTCATCTTCTTCCACGGTATTAGCAGTCGCAACTTCCTTAATTTTCATGACTATCCTAAGATAAAAAGAAATAGTCATAAGTTAGGAATCATTATTTTAAATTTTAAGTTACAAAAATAGGATTATCTTATTTTGATTTTTTGTTATAACTCAAACATAACAAACTGTTCTTTAAAACTTTCTAACATTGATTAATATTTTTAAAATGTTAATTTTTTAAATCATTAACATTAAGTTAGAATTCTAATTAAACAGTTGAACTTTCATTTTAAACTTTCTAAGAAAATACTTAGTGAAGATAGTTTCACTTTGTGAAATAGAAAAATAAGTTTTAATTTTATATTTTCTATCTTTAATACAGAGATCAGCTATGAGCTTATTAATTTTTATTTATACATAGAGTCAATAGAAGTTTTGTGACTTGTTACTTTATTTTTTCTTCCCTCTTATATTCTTAAGTTCAAGAACATGGTTTTTGATTGTTTTGCATTTATGGTGCTCGGGAGGAGGGAACAAGTTGTTTTGCATCTGGTGGAAAGATGTATTTTTAAACAAAAGATTGACCTTATGTTTGGCAGAGGAGCTAACAGGGCTTGCAGGTGCACGCGCAGAATGCTAGGACTTATTTTGAGGGATGCAGATGTTCACTGGAAAGTGGGTTATAACGTGGACTGTGCTAAGACCTTCTATTTATACTTCACTTGATCTTTAGAATAAGCTGGATCCAGTTAGAACAAGTTCTCACTTGAAAACTTACAATGTTACTGTTCAGTTGTGTTTTAAATCTCAATAGTGAAAATAGACCAATTGACTTATCAAGCCTCATACACTTCTTTGAAGATCCAAGTGGTGCGGAAAACATGGCAAAAAATCAATTTTAATCTCCAAACATTTCTAGTAGTGCCTCGTTGTCAAGTTTAGAAGTGGTATTTATATCAGATAGTGATGATGAATATTATTCAATTATAGGCTGAGGAAGTTGAGGGGAACAATGAAATAGAATGTTCTGCTATACCACTTAGTGAATCTACGTCACTTGTAGAACTTAATTTTATTTCAGACTCTGAAGATGAGATTTGTGATAATACTGAGGAGGAAAATAAAGATATTGTTGAATCAACATATACCGCACTCTTTCTACCTTCACGTGTAAAAGGAAGTGTATATTCTTGTCGATGTGCTAGTAATATAATTTATGAACAGTGTATTTACGAAGCCATAAAAAATTAAAAGAACTTTCTTCTGATCTGTGCAAACTGTTTTTATAAAGTTGCTAATCAAACCACCCATGACTGTGTCATTCGTTCTGTATCGGAAGAAATAAGAAAAGTGTTTGACGAGGAGTACATGGAGTGTGTTGATGGATCCTGTTAACCTTTTAGAAATTTATAATGCTGTATA
>JAGDQP010047286.1:0-15067 GCA_022664845.1 Lepisma saccharinum
AAAATGAAGTTAATGATGTTAGTCCTGACAATGCTGTGGAGTTTTTTTTTACAACTGGAAGACAATGACGTGGAAATGGACGACAATTGTGTTGGTGAACTGGATGTTGAGTTCGAAAGTGATGATGACGTTTCTATGGAGATTCATGTGAAACAATGGAAAAATGACCATCGTATGGATATAATGTATGGTGCGGGTAAAACGAATGACTCTGAAATTGTAAGTGAACAGCCGAAAATGTATCCAAATGGATATATTGCATGGATATTTCATTTATATACATAATCTCTTTTTTTCTTTTCGCACAACATTCATCGTCCAGGAAGAATGTTTGCTATCAGAAGTGAAAGGAAGAAATAGCAGAAAAATGCAATTGCTTGGCAACAGTCCAATTCTAACACTCATTACAATTTTTCTGTGTCCCCACCTTGCATGCTACAAACAGTTGTTGAAATACACTACTGAAAACTATTCCAATCACGTTTGGCTTTCAACCACTTTGGCCACAGTGCACTTTCAATAGTTCGGTAACAGATCAGGCTTGGTTGTTGGTACAGACGTGCATAATGAGATTATTGGTTTCTATTTACGGCATTTAACCTTCCCTTTGACTAATACTATCATTTCGGTTAAGTCAAATTAAGATGTGGAAGCATGTGCATCATCATAGAATAAGTGGTTCTATTATCTTTTCTGATAAGATTTCTGAGATAACTGTTTTTCTCGAACAATTTAAGACAGTGGTGATCAGGGGAATGTTGGTGGTTGTTATAAACACAAGTGACTGGAACACGATAGAAAATATCTTAATTAAGAGCCATCACTTTGGTGTTCTCATGTGATCGTATTAATTCCAGCGGAGCATTCTTGGCGTGTTTGTTTTAACAGTCTGCGTGAAGGAGTCATAGAATTTAACCAATGGGGTAATGATTCTTATACAAAATTTACGACTAGTGTAGCTGATCATACCATAAATCTTCACAGAAAGGAATTAATAGTTTCAACATTTCATCAACCACCTATGATGCTACGCCAGTCGACTGAAGATTTTCGTGGCATTGAAGCCAATGTGATATCTGTTCTTTCAGATATTATGAACTTCAAAGTCATGCCTCGCAATCCTCCGGATGGAATGCTATGGGGTTTTCAGTTGCTTAATGGGACATGGGTTGGTCTAATGGGATATCTTGTGTACAGACGCGCAGACATTGCAGTGGCTGATTTATTTTACACAAGTGAAAGAGTAGACGTTGTTGATTTTAGCGTACAATATTTCGATGATCAAGTCTTCTGGGCAGTACCTAAAGCTACAAGGGTTCCCCCATGGATGTACTTATGTTTACCATTTCCTAATTACGTTTGGTTTGCTATTCTAGTCGCAATATTTCTCTCCAGCATCATTATGTGGATAATAAATTTTAAGACTAAAGTTACCTGGGGTTATTTTGCTAAGAGTTTGTTATACTCTCTGTCATTTGTTCTGGGAATTTCCGTGTCAAGACTTCGACTCAGGAATGTTCTACATATTTTTGTAGGAATTTGGTTATGCTGCTATTTGGTTATATCAAGTGCATATAATGCAAAACTTTTCAGTTATCTCACTGTTCCACCTTAGTAGATGATCACCACACATTTGTTGTTGTTTAACTTGGCAACACCGCAGGTTAAAGTCCAGGTCAGTGAAAAAAAGAAAAAGAGAAAAAAAGGTAACATGACGGTTTTTTTACTATGCATATTAAATTGAACCTGTAAGAAAGGACTTGGCAGGACAGGATGAGGTGATAGTGCTAGGAGAGTTACATAATGGGAAGGCTAAACTTATCACATTTATTTTTGATGGGGGGTACTATACATATTGGGAAGGCGGAACTTATTGTACAGAAAACAACAAAAAGTGTGTCCGACGCAAAGGATGTGTTCACGATGAAGTGATACTATTACGAGGTTAACACATTTTATTTTATTAAATTGGTATACATATTGCGAAGACTGAATTTGACGCAAAGGACCTGCCCCCGATGAATCGATAGTAATAGGAGTGTTGTACAAAAAACAAAAAAAGTGTGTCCGACGCAAAGGACGTGTTCACGATGAAGTGATACTACTACGAGGTTAACACATTTTATTTTATTAAGATGATATGCATATTGGGAAGACTGAACTTGTAGCAAAGGACCTGCCCCGATGATCTGATAATATTAGAAGGTTATCATATATTTTATTTTGATGATTTCCTATGAAGTTCAGCCTTTTTAATATGGAGGATAATGTTCTTCATATATAAAGTTTTGTGAAGGTGAAATTACAGACCGATTTAGAAAATGACTGAACAGGAAGGAAAGAGGTTTAAAACTGAAGTAACCTTTTCTCTGATTTGCACACGAACTATCATACTCATTTTGAAATCGTTCCAAGTTAAAGTCTAGGATGATGCAATGTTGAGATTAATCAACTATGACATGTTAACAGCGAGCGTAGAATCTGATGAAATAAGTGAAGGAAATGAGATCAGAAAAGTTTGTATGATACTTGTTTTCAAACCATTGTAGTTTATTTTCTGGCTTAGTTAAATATATGATAAACTAGAGCTAATGTAAAGAAGATTAAATTCACAAGAAGAAATGACGCTTGTGTATAATCTTCTTTAAAGATTGAAACATTGTCTTAACTATTATTTGATGAAAGCGGTACTCAAACTCGTGACGTCTGATGAAAATGCAAACAGGCCAGTGAAAGACTGTTCACTATCTGTGTAAATGATAGATAGTGTTTTAGGAAGATACGATGCCTCTTTGTAATGTTTGAAGGAGATATTCTAACAGTGAAGTCAATAGCTGATTTAATAATCTCATGCCTCCGTTGGGAAAGATAGATAGAAGGAAACAAAAGAAATAAATAAATAATTTACATAGTGAAACATTCTCGTGAGCATTATTTCATGAAAGCTTGTACTCAAACTCGTGACGCCTGATGAAAAATGCAAACAGCTCAGTAAAAGACTGATCATTATCTGTGTAAATGATAAATAGTGTTTTAAGCAAGATATGATGCGTCTTCGTAATGTTTGAAGGAGATATTGTAGCAGTGAACTGAATAGCTGATGTAATACAGAGAGCGGATAACATGAGATATTTGAATAATGTTTGTGAGAGATATTTAACATTGAATTGAAAGCTGATGAAACAAGAACACTGAATAACATCAGATATAAACACATGTGATGTAGAGCATGTGTAGTTTATAGATAATAAATTCCTATATAATGTTAAGCTGTTCAATTGAATGTTCATTATTTCGAGTAACATTGAACTTGTTATATCAAAGTAGGAGAGCATTTTACTTTCGCTAGTTCTTAAAAACGTTCTTCACTTCAGATTTTATTGTGTTCTGACTCTCTCAAGGAAAATTTAAATTAAAGGTAAATATTTTTTATTTTTAGAGAAAATGGATTTGAAAAACTTTATAAATGTAATGTTTTACCATTTTAAATGATTTCAAACTGCGTTGTTTTACTACACTTTAGTATGATAGTTTCAATTTGAATGTAATTTCTTTTATTTATAGCCTTAGGCATTTAAAACTCAGGGTGAAGGATAAGGAGGAGGGGAGGGGAAGGATGTAGATAGATTTTGGGGAGAGGCTTATATAGAAGAAAACATTCTAGAATTTGTCTTATGTGAGTGGAGAAAAAAACCTCAGGATGCTTAGTCATGGGGAATCGAACTCAGCACCTAACAAAAGCTATGCGAATGCTCTACTCTTTTATTAAAGCCGTATAGACTTTACTTTGAAATTAAATTTTTATTTCTTTATTTTTTACTTTTTGAGGTATCTTTGGCTCAGGACGACAGATAGAGGAAGGGAAAAGTTGTGTCACGGTTTTAGGTAGGCCTTATATTGAAGACATCATTGTAACATTTGCATGCGGGTAACAATTTTGCTAGACTTTTGAGTGGATGGTTTACATGTATACCCACTGCGAGGTATGCAGGCAGCGATTCTGTTAGACTTTTTTGTGTTTGACTTGTTTTCTGTTTTAAGTTCTCTAAAATTTTTGGAACACATTTGAACTTTCTACGACGAAAGCTTGATAGTGAACAGACCTGATGAGTGAATGGTTTACACCTATAGCCACTGGGAGGCATACGAACAGTGATTCTGCTAGGGTTTGTTATGGGGGTTCTCTGAAATCTTCGAACTTATATTCGACTTTACGAGGAAAGTATGAAATATCCTCCTACTATCTGTCTGGTGCGATCGCTGAAAATCAGAAGATGCTCAGATGCACTGAATCAGACTAACATTTATTTATGGTCTTCAGGCATCTATGGCTCAGGACGGTAGATAGAGGAAGGGAAAGGATACACGATAGTTTTAGCTACGGCTTATATTGAAGACATCATTCTATCACTTGTCTCGTGAGAGTGTGGAAAAATCCTCAGAATGCTTAGTCATTGGGAATCAGAGTCAGGACGTATCAAATGCTAAGCGAATGGTCAACTCTTTTATTAAGGCCGTATAGACTTTACTTTGAAATTAAATTTTTATTTCTTTATTTATTACGTTTCCAGGTATCTTTTGCTCAGGACGGTAGATAGAGGAAGGGAAAAAGAGGAAGTTAAAGAATGCTGGAAAATTTTGGGCAGTGCTTATATTGAGAAAATCTCAGAATGGTTAACCATTAGGAATCGAACCCAAGACGTAACAAATATTATGCGAATGGTCTATTCTTTTATTAAGATGTATACACTTTACTTTAAAATTAAATTTTATTTCTTTATTTATTATGTTTGAGGATATCTATGATTCAGGACGGTAGATAGAGAAAGGGAAAGGATACAGGAAGATTTTGAAGAGGTCTTATATTGAAGACACTGAGTAGTCATTTAAATCAACTTCCTTGGGATTTGAGTGAGTGATCAAGAGAAACGTCATACAGAGGTGAAATGAGGGTTTCTATAAAGTTTAGAGTTTTCAGCTATTTTGTGAAACTTTTGTAGTATTTCAGACTAGTACTTTTTATTTATAACTATGTATGATTGAGAGTAACTTTAGCATAATAAATTAGACTGTTTTTAAAATATTAATAATAAAAACTCTTTATTTTTAGGGTTTCAAAAGAAAGTGAAGAGTACACTGTGTTGCGTTCGTTCTTCTTATTCTTCTAGTTGAGTGAAACTTGAATTAAAGGTAAATTGATTTATTTTATTAAAATTAAATGTGTAGCGTAAATGTTAATGAATTCATAGTATAAGTTAGGATATCTATAGTACATTACTGAGATATCCCGTTCTTTTATAAGAATGTTGTATTAAGGATGAAAAGTTGAAATATTCATATTAAAAGTTAGGATATCTAGAGTATATTAAGGAGATATCTCTTTCTTTTAGAAGAATGTTGTATAAAGAATATTTATTAATATTATATAGAATGTGTGTGTGTGTGAAGTTAAATTGTGAATAATTATAATAGTAAATGGTGAATAATAATAATAATAACTTATTTTTTTCTTTTCAGATTTCAATTTACATCTTTTATATTGGAACAATTTTTAAGAAGACCTTTCTTAAATTACTGTCTCCAGATTTTTACGGAAAACAAGAAATATTTGATTTAAGGTAAATAGATTTTTGATAAAGGAAATGATCTTTTATTGTTTATCTTTATTTTGTAAAATGTGCATGAGCAAATGATGATGAATTTCAATTAAAAATATGGTTTGAGGAACAGTAAAATTGTAATAAAAAATATGGTTGGGCCAACGGTAAGAAAATGTGAATGGTATTAGGGTAAGAAAATGTCGATGGCGGAATGGTAAGAAAATGTGAATCTTTGAATAGTAAAATGTTAATAAAGATGTACTTGTATGAGCGATAAGAAATTGATTAGCCAAACGGTATAAAATCTGATTGCCACAATGGTAAGAAAATCTAATTGTCTTCATAATGAAATTTTTGATAAAAATGTGCTTGCACAAATGGTAAAAAAAATTGTTGGTCCAACAGTAAAAAAATTGATTGGTCTAAGGGTAAAAATTGGTTGGTCTAATGATAAAAAAGAATGGTTGACCCAATGGTAAAAGTTGGTTGGCCCAAAGGTAAGAAAATCATTGGGCTAACAGTAAAAAAAATTGGTTGGCCCAAAGGTAAAAAAAACTGGTTGACTCAAGGGTAATAATGTGGTTTTACGATTTATGTGACTAGTTAAGAGAAACATCACGGTGAGATTAATTTCAGTTTTGTATGAAGTTTTGACTTTTCACCTATTCTGTGAACTTATTTATTACTTCTCAATATCGCTTGTTTTATTTTTATGGTATGAGTTTGTTTTTATGAATAATGAGCTAATTTCTATATATTGTTTACAGAAATCAACTTTTGCATAAGGAATTGAAGATCAACAAAAAATTGTACCACTGGAGTCACCAGTGCGGATCATCTTATTCTAGCTGAGAAGGCTAAAGGATTCGCCGACTGTGACTCAATGTATGAGACGTGGGTGGAATTGTGTCGTTTAGCCTTGCAGGGAATACTACCCAGACATTCTGGAAATGTTTTTAACTTTCTATTTCATCTTCGCCTTCTATCTCACTCTAATTTGAATAAGATATTTGGTGCATGTCTTCATGTAAGCGATTTAATTCAATTAGGTAATGCTGGTTTCCTTGACTCCCCCTCTAATGCTAGGCTGGCTTTCGAACATTATATGTTGCTAACTGATCCCATTGACGGGAATAATGGGAGAATGCTTTACCCACATCTCGCGTTTCTCTTCGGCTTCAATCCGGTTGTGAGAGATGATATTCAAGAAGTATATGTTTCTATGAATTCAGATGATTCATTGAACATTGTCCCTCACAGTCGGGAGTACTCCCTCTCCTTTGGAGATTCATTTCCTGTTTCTACTGTAACTTCATTGCCGGTTTCAACAACTTCATCCTGTACTTCTACTACTACTTCTGTTCCTGTTAATGTAGTTACGTCTGTATTAACACAGGCAACTACATTCGTAGCTACAGCAAGACCTATTTGCAGTCCTGTAGCTTCTACTTATTTTATGCCTTCTCCAGCTATTCCTTCTACTTCAGCGATTGTTGATACCATTTCGTGTGATACGGACTGTATTTTTTCTCTAAAGGGTAATGAGTTATGTGACCAGGTCTATGATTATTACGAGGGTTGGGGAACTCAATTAAGTCCTAAGACAGAACAAAATATATTGAATAGAACTAAGTAAGTTGAAAAACATGTGAATTCAGAGATAGTGCAAGAGGGAACAGGGTATGATTACTTTGAAATTATCGATGAACGCGTGCTGAGTTTGGTAAATTTCCAGTCAAAAGTAGGGAAATCTCCATACGTGCGAAAGCTGGGTCCTCTAGGTTAACCCCGAGTGCTTATGTTGATAAACTTTTTCAATTTGCATTAGATAATTTATTATCTAATGCTGATCCACAAGCCTGGGCCGTATTCAGTATAGAAAGTAGCAATGATGTCAACGGGAAAGAAGTCTTTATTCCGTGGCGTAGACGAATCCAGTTAACTACCGATCATATTTTGAGTTCGATTGAGAATGTTCTCAACTCGAATGAATCTTTCCTGTTAGCTAATAGTGTAATCCTTAAGGCTAAAGAATCCGACCCTATTCGCGGACAAGGCGAAAGGAAAAAGAGGAATAATGATAAGTATTTACCTCTAGCGGAGTACTTACAAGCATCCATTGTTCCAGTGCCTAAATTGGGAGCCAATACATACGATTGTTTACGTATGGCAAAATGGCAGAAGAAAGCGCTTTCTGAGTATAATAAGGTACGCTATATGAAGGAGCATCCTAAGAATTGGGAAAAGGAAGATAAAGATCTTTGTAAACGAGCAAATATTAATATTTTAAGTTTAGGTCGGAGTATTGATGATATTAATCAATTCCAAGAATATTATGGTAATCGACTCCAGATTGTAGTATATACATTCAAAACAGCTAGTCGGGACCCTAAGATAATTTATAGTGGTAATGTGCAAACCAGAAACAAATTATTTTTGTTATACCATGACCAGCATTTGGACGTTATTGAGACTATTACAGCTTTTTTAAGAAGTAGAGGTTGTTGTAGAGATTGTTTGAAGCCGTATGAACGTCGTAGTAATCATAAGTGTGAATATATTTGCGATCATTGCGAGGAGTATCATAATTTTGAAACTTCTGATGAGGAGAGAGTCATTACTTGTAATACTTGTTTAAGAACTTTCCCCTCGGAATCATATTATAATAATCATAATACGAATGCGAGGGGAAACCCTGTATGTTACTATGTAAAATTAAGTCATCAGTGTGGAGTAAAGGTTCATACCCGAAAAAGAAAGAGTAATAACCCTCATGTATGTGGAGATCGATTCTGCACTATTTGCAAGTTGTACGTTAATGAGGAACATTTCTGTTTCGTACAAAAGAAGAAATCGAAATCAGAATCTGATTTTTGCTATATCGTATATGATATTGAGACCATGCTACTCAGTCCAAATGAAAAAGGTGAACGTGAACAGCGGCCAAACCTAATATGTGTATCACACGGCTGTTTTAAATGTAAGAATCACATGGAGGAGAATTACAAATGCTTTCGATATGGTAATTCACAAGGTGAAAGAGACTTTTACAATATTTAAAGTTTTTTAAAACATGTTCTCCAGCAAGGTTACAAGTTTAATTCAGTAGTCTGTCTGGCGCATAACGCCGCGAAATTTGATTCCGTGTTTGTTGCGCGAGCACTCATTGAAAAAGAAAAGATCTCTCCTAAAATAATTAGCCAAGGTGGGAAAATTATCCAGATGAGTGTACGCAATATTACTTTTAAAGATACATATTTATTAATGTCCGTAAAATTATCTAAATTACAGGGTACCATGGGATTAGCTGAAAGTTTAAAAAGGGAGATTTACCGTTTTTATTGTATACTGAAGATAATCAAGATTATGATGCAGCATGGCCAGAACTTAAACTTTTTGATGATGAAGGTAAAACAGAAACTGAACGCGAAGCTTTAGAGGTTTGGCATAAAGAGTGTGTGCAAAAAGATATAACCTTTAACTTACAACGTGAGATGTTAGAATACTGTAGGAACGATGTTCGAATATTATGTGAGGGGGTTCTCAGACTTAATTGAATAAAAAACTGATGGGATCCATTGTTTTCTTCAAGTAAGTACTATTGCTGCATGTGCTATGGAATGCTTTCGCTCTTTATATTTAGAAGAGAAAAGTATTCCTATAATTTCCCGTTCGGGTATCGACAACGTAACCCTGATAGTAAAAAGGCATTAAAATTGTTAAAGTACGTGGAATTCATAGGAAATGATGTTTCTATTCATACGGCTGAAAATGGAGATGAAGTTCAATTTGGCCGATTTAAAGTGGACGGGTATGATAAGAATTATCGTACTGTTTATGAATTTTATGGATGCTTTTTTCATGGTCATTCATGCATTAGGCAAGGTCGCCATGTGCCTTTAAATGGTACAAATGATGTAACACTAAATGGCCGACATATTGCCACAATGAGGAGAAAGAAATTTTTAGAAACATGTGGTCTAAAACTTGTAGAAATCTATGAATGTGATTGGGATCGACAAGTCAAGGAAAATCCATATATTCGACAGTTTATTAAAGATCATTGTAAAAATATTGAAGGTGGATTAGTGCCCAAAGACTCTTTCAAGGGAGGTAGAACGGAAGTTTTCAGTTCACTTTATGAGTGTCCTGAAGACGAATTTATTCGTTATGTCGATATACGCAGTTTATATCCATATGTCATGAGAAAGAAACCTCTCATATTGGTAAGCCTACCATTTATCGAGGGAAAGCATGTCCTAATCCCAAGCAAATTCACGGAGTTGTTTTCTGCAAGGTTCTTCCTCCTCAAGATCTTGCTATTCCTTTGCTTCCGTATAATGCGAATGGATGCCTTGTATTCGGCCTCTGTCGTACTTGTATGGAGGAAATGAATAGTAATGATTGTAACCATACTGTTGATCAACGCTGTTTCACCGGTACGTTTTGTACTTATGAATTGCATGCAAGTATGAAGAAAGGTTATACTATTCTTGATACTTATGAAATTTATGAGTTCAAGATGAAAGAGAGGTTATTTAAAGATTATGTTAATAACTTTTACAGATGAAACAGGAAGCTTCTGGTTTTCCATCTCAATGTGTTAGTGAGGAAGAAAAACAGAAGTATATTGAGGAGTATGCGGAGCATGAAGGTATACAACTCAATGCTGATAACATTAGTGAAAACCCTGGTTTGCGTTATATTGTAAAACTGTTTTTAAATTCTCTGTTTGGGAAGTGGGACAGAGAACTGATTTAACACAGACCACAGTACTTAATGATGTTAAATCCTTCTTGGATATTCTCCGAACACCTCACTTTGAAGTACAAAATGTACTTCTGATCGGAGAAGATGCCTTGTTAGTAACATACAGGGATTTAGAAAATGTAAATACACCTAATGCTTTCTGTAATGTTATCTTATCAGCCTTTATTTCATCATGCGCTAGATTGGAATTATATGGTTTATTAGAAAAAGTGGGAATAGAAAATGTTATCTATTCAGATACAGATTCTATCTTCCACAGACAAAAGAGAAATCAAACTCTATTGCTTCCTACAGGGAACTATTTAGGAATTTTAACTAATGAGATCAAAGAGGGATGGGAGATCCCTATTTTCATTGGGTTAGGGCCAAAGAATTATTCATATAAGGAGAGGAAAATTAAGACTGGAAATATTTAACCCACTTTCAAAATTCGGGTAATCACTTTAAATTGTCGTGCACGTAGAATTATTGATTTTGATCATTTTCTAAATTTAGTTAAACATGATTATGAAAATAAAATCATTAGTAATCCTAATGGTATCTATCGGAAGCCAGGATTCAAAATTATATCTAGGTGAGAAATAAAAACACATCAGAATGTACAAAGTAAACGAAAATTTCATTATGAATTCGAAACACTTCCTTTTGGTTATAAAAGAAAACGAAGTAATGACTACTAGTTCATTTCTCTTTTGTCACTAGCTCATGATGCTTCCCTTCCTTCATCCTGCCACTATCCTCGTTTCAGGTTCCAGCAGGGCTGGGAAAAGTTATTTTGTAAATAGATTATTAATTTATCGTGAAATGATGTTTTCTACTCATTTTAAGGAAATTGTTTGGTGCTATGGTGCAGTGATACCTAAATTATCTAATGAAATAGGTAATATACGATTTCATTTTGGAATTCCTGATATGAATACTTTTGAAATTCAGGAAAATTCTTTGTTAATACTTGATGAGCTTATGAGTGAAACTAATGCTGATGTTTCAAAATTTTTTACTAAATTCGCCCATCATAAGAATTTAAGTGTTATTTTTATAGTTCAAAATTTATTTCCTAGAGGAAAATATGCACGTGATGTATCCTTAAACGCGGATTATATCATTGCGTTTAAGAATCCTAGAGATAAGTTACAAATACAATATTTAGCAAGACAAATTATGCCACAATATAGTAAAGATATAATTCAAGTGTTTGAAAATGCTACTGCTGAACCTCATTCATATTTGCTTTTCGATTTAAATCAGTCTACACCGGATGCTCTACGTCTACGTACAAATATATTTCCAGATGAAACTATGAACGTCTATGCACATGTAAAAGACATGAATAAACCAATTCAGGTTAGTTGGTATCAACATGTCAAGCATAAAACATCATCTGAATGAGCTCCGTGCAATTTGTAAATGTAAGAATAAGAAGCGTAAAGCATTAGTTCAAAATGCATCTGGTGGTGTTATTCGAACTATTGCTCAAATAGGTAAAAATATATTAAATGGTAACTTTAAAATCCCTCCTCGTCAGAAGCAAAGGTTGCTTCGACATAAGAACACATTACGTGCACTCTCTCTGAAGCGATCAAATTTAAAAAAGAAACGAAAATTATTAATGCAAAAAGGTGGTGCTTTTCTACCTTTATTATTAGCTCCAATCTTGAGTGCAGTGGCTGGAAGTTTATTTAATACTTAAGATGTCTTCGTAATTTCAAAAAATGGTACTAATTCCAGAAAATGCGGGTGCGCAAATGTATTCCACTATGAAGTCTGTCAAATCACATCAAACACGTTTGGAAAATGAAATGGATGAAATTTTAAAACGAAGTGATCTTTCTACAGATGAAAAATGGAAAATGTATCAACAAGCATTACATCGTTATTTAGAATATACTCCGCAGTCTCAAAAACCACTTGTTTTACCCGTTTACAATTCTGAATCTTCAAACATGTTACCCATCATTCAGTGTATTATCAATTCAGTACCAAAACCATTTGCTAAAAAGACTCAAGTATTTTTAAATCTCCTGCAGGCTTCCAATCGTATCAGTTGGGATCAAACTGGGGCAGTAGCCATAGAGAACAAAGTAGTTCCAGGTTCAAATATCATTGATCTTATCAATGATGTAGTAAGAACTCGAAAGACTCCTAGAAATCCAGTTGTCATTCAAGATTTTAAAGAATTATTGCAAAACATTAATATTCCGTTAGAATTACTTAATTTTCAATTTGGCACAGGTTCTATTAAAATAGTAAACCATAAGAATACTGTTCATCAAGTAGCAAAGAAAAGGAAGAATTCTATTAATGTTATAGTAAAGAAAAAGAAGAATACTGTTAGTCAAGGAATAAAGAAAAAGAAAAACAGCGTTAGTCAAGGAATAAACAAATGTTTTTCTTCATTATTTAAAAATTATAAAGAATATAAGTTTTAAATATGTCACTTCATAAAATTTATTATGCGTATGCAAATTCAAATTCTTTAGCTAGTATCTCCAAGTTAAAGAAGAAAACTGGTCTTTCTCAGAAAAAAGTAAGAAAATGGTTAGCTTCACAAGATACATTCACTTTACATGTTCCTGCACGTAAACATTTTCCCCGTAAAAATTATTATGTTAATGTGCCTAATGAATTACTACAAATGGATTTAGCAGATATGCAAAACGTATCAAAATACAATGATGGATATAAATATATTTTATATAGCACAGATGCTTTTAGTCGAAATGCTGTTTGTATTCCTGTTAAAAATAAAACTGGTCCTATCATTGCTAAAGCAATAGAATCAATATTCAGTAAAAGAAAGTTACCTTTACTTCATTGTCAAACTGATTTAGGAACAGAATTTTATAATCAACATGTGAAACTTGTTTTTCAAAAATATCAAGTAAATCATTATAGTGTACATTCTGAAATTAAAGCTGCTTTCGTAGAACGTTATATTCGTAGTTTGAAGGAAAAATATATATAAATATTTTACTTCTGAAAATACTTATCGTTATATTGATATTTTGCAAGATCTTTTAAAAAGTTATAATCATACGAAACGTTCTTCTATTCAATATGCAACTGTGCAAGTAAATGATTCTAATGTTAATGAAATTTGGGAAAGATTATATGGACAAGAAAAGAAAGTTAAGCAGAAATGTAAATTTCAAGCGGGAGATTATGTTCGAGTTAGTAAATATAAACATAAATTGGAAAAAGGATATTTACCGAAATGGTCTCGTGAAATATTTATTGTGGATCAGTGTATTCAAAATAATCCAGTGACATAAAATTCGAGATTGGAATGGTGAACTTATAAAAGGCTCATTTTATGAACAGGAATTGCAAACAGTATTTATAGGAAAACAGAAAAGCTATTTAATTAAAAAAGTATTAAAACGTAAAAAAGGATGGATTTATGTCAAATGGTTATGTTATCCTTCCTCTATGAATAGTTGGGTTCAACAAAAATTAGTTGAGTCATAATCATGTTGTCTCAAGAACAGGCTGATGAGTTTTATCTTACCTTACCATCAAATGCGTGCAATAATATTTTCAAAAATAAAACAAGTTCGTATACTACGAAACTTTGTCAGCCAATTCATTTAACGGGAAATTGGGTAGTAGGTTTAACTGGTCTTTCTATTCCGTGGAGTTTTTATAATATTGGAAAAGAAGAACTTATTCAAATATGAGATAAAAATATAGTACAATATGCTGTAAAATTTCCAGCTGGATATTATGAATCAGTACATTCAGTTTTAGATATTATTCGTATGACTTTACCTAAACAAATGAAAAAAGAATATAATGAGAAAGAAAATTTACATACTTTTGACGATAGTAATATTCTTAATAAAAATCTTCATGAAGTGGAAATGATTAGTGTTAAACGTATGATCACGAATAATCAAGTCGTAATATAACAAAATCCTATCACTATTCAATATGAGGAAAGAAGAAATAAAGTTTATATTTTTCATAAACGAAATCCTAAACGTGAATATCTCTTCATGATGAGTCCGGGCTTGCAAAATATGTTAGGATTTACTAATAATTCTAAAGTGAATACACGTGTAGTTCACTTTTATCCCATGAATCCGAAAAAGAAACCAAAGTTTCTAAATATTCCTGCACCTTTTCACACAAACCTTGATTATTTTATTCCTTCAGAAATAAATGTTTGTATTGATATTGTAAAAGATCAACCTGTTTATGGAAAGTTAATTCGAAAAATTGAAATACAAGATTATCATTACGGAAAAATAAAATATTTTATTTTTGATTGTCCACGATATGTTAAAGTTGAAAACAAGTATTTTGATACTCTTCAAGTAGACTTAAAAGATAAGCATGGTGAAAAGTTGCCATTTTAATTTGGAACCTCAAGCGTGACACTACATTTTAAAAGAAAATGATTTCTGAAAGAAGTGACGATAGATTTTACATTACACTTTCTTCTAATGGAAGTATTCAAAGTTATTCTAATAATAGTCCAACACATTTTTTCGATATTCTTAATAACCGAGTACATTTAAATGATTCGTGGATGGTAGGATTAAGTGAAATTCATATTCCCTTAACTTGTGATAATGTTATTTCGGGTCAGAATATAATATGGTATTATAATGTAAAACCTAAAATAGCACAAGGATATTATTCCACCGTTCAACAGTTGCTAGATGAATTGAATAAAATAAATTCAAGTATAAAAT
>JAGDQP010047287.1:0-15066 GCA_022664845.1 Lepisma saccharinum
TCTAATTGGATACGCCATCGAATTAGTTTAGAGGTCGAATCCTTTACTGGAATGTTGTAAGTGAAAGGTTCGCAATATGTAATGAAAGTTACTTTTCTTCCTAAAATGTAAAGATTATACATATTTGAAGCTCAAATGAAAGCTAATAACTTTTTTCAGTGGCGCTGTAACTAGTTTCAGTTTCATTTAAATTTCCTGCTTGAATATGCAATAGTTTTATCTTTTCCAATGGTATCTTGACTTTAAAATTACTCTAAATCGCATTTACACTTGCAGCCGTCGTCATTATTAAAGGTTTAGAAATAAAGGCGCATTAGTTAATTTGTTCTTTGAAATTTCAAAACTAGTTGTTAGATGTTTATCTAACCATGTGAATTCGGCATCTTACTTCAACAAAGATGTTAGTGGATACGAAATTTTAGCGTAGAACTAGAAGGTGCATCTGTATATCCGGTTAAATTAAAAAAAAACAACAACATTTGTTTACTTATTATCTTTTGGCTCTGGAGATGTGACGACTTTTTCTACAAATCTAGGATCAAATTTTACACCCTGAGCTGTGATAACTTGTCTCAGGTAAACAATATCGTTTCGTAGAAATTCTAGCTTTTCAAACTGTAGTTGAAGATTGTTTTCTCTAAATCTACGAAAAGCTTTCTAATTTGTTTATGTTTCTCAAGGTTATTTTACAAAAAAATAACAGTCATTTAAATATACAAAACATGTTGATCATTGTAACCAGATAGTACAGTGTTCTTGAGATGTTCAAATGAAGAGGGCGTATTCTTAGGCCCGGAAGACATTCGCAAATATTGAAAATGGCCTTTATCTCTAGACAAAGATGTTTTTTATATATATTCTACTTTAATTAAGACTTGGTGATAGCCGGAGACTAATTCAGTCTTACCGAACAGTTGTGCTTTCCTTAGTCTGTCTGAAGTGTCAACAAAGTTTTTCAAATTTATAAAATAAATTACATCAAATTTTGTATCTTAAAATTGAACATGAATCTTCTTAGGAATTATTAAAAGGATTAGTTGAAAGAACTATGATGTCGTTCTCGTATTTTACATCTACCAGGAATTTTGAATTTGAAGGTTGATCTTTCAATCTGTATGAAATATTGCATTCGCTTTCAGAAATAAAATCTCTACCTATAGGAAAGATCAACCTGCATAGGAAAGATGTAAAATTTTTGTCTACGACGTAATATTTATATTAATTAATCTTCAAAATCAAAAGCAATGAACCAATAGTCCTGGAGCGATACCTTTCAAAGTTATTTTGACATGAAAATCAATATGTTTCGTTAAACCTGATGGCAACACATGTTCTTGTATGCATATTATATCTGAACCGGTATCAGCTAAAAAGAAAAAAAGGATCTAATGACATTTCTTTGATTTGAATAGTTATACTGCCGAGAGGAGGAATAACCTGTTCGGTTCAGTCTACTTGATGTGAATGAGGGTAAACAGATGTGTTTACTGCCTCTTGTCGTTTTCTGAATTAAAACTGACTTTTAGAACCCCAAACACAAAAAATACTCCGAGACTAATGCATGGCCTAATCAATTTTCCATTTGCCAATTAGGGAACAGAATTCCCATTCATTGAGAATATGTTTATAGTTTAGAATCCAATACAGTTATAAATATAACACAGATGTTCTAAACCCTTTTCGTTTCGCAGCAACCCTGTACAATCATAACGGCAGCCCGGTTGAAAACATATCGTATAGCCCACAGGAAGTATTGAGTAACGGAGTGAAAACAGACCCTTAAATATTCTATTTTATCAAGGCAGAGTTAGAATTTGCCAGAAAGTCACTAAATATTGCCACGATCTAAAAACAGCGTCTTTTTGTGAGTAGAATAAGAACTAGCGAAGCTGAAAAGCGCAAATGTGATATGAGTTTAACAATAATATTTAATTAGCTAAATGAACAATATCGGCCATACAGAGATCGGTCTGATCGATGCCTCAAGACTCCTCTCCTGTCTTCAAGGATCAAGAAAACTCAGGTTAGGAAACACTGTTATAAAGGCATCAGATAATAATTGATTTAGTTGTTCCTAAATATCAATTTAAGTAAATTTACAAACAAGAAAGGTGGGATTCACTAATAACTAACATTTTAATTCATGCAATTTAAAATTAGAAAATTAGGAGATTTCGAATTCTAAACCGAGAACGTGCCACTTTAATTACTCATACAGGTTCATGTATGTAAAAAGTCGCTGGGTGTCCACGTAACTGTACGTGGTGGTGGTGGGAAAGAGAGAGTTAGCTGTGAGGTAATGTTCAGCCTTGTGTTCTCATGGGTATGAATTTACCATATTCCAAAGCACCTCTGCGTTCGTGCTCATACATCAATCTTTATCATTGACTATTTCATGTGTCAGTTGTTGCGTTGACAACTCACCCGAAATTGCCTCTCTCTCTCTCTCTCTCTCTCTCTCTCTCTGCTTTGACGGAAGCTAAATGCATTGTTGTGTCTCATCATGCTAATATCTATCTCTTTGCTACTATTTGTGTGGACATTGTGAGATAAACTTTGTCATACTTAGAGACAGGGAAATGATAATTATATTTGCATTATCATTGTCCGTCTCTCAATCTTTGTCCCAATGGCTTCTATGAAATGCTTCTATTTAATAGAGGGGAGGATCAGGGCATTATTTGTCACCGAAAGAGTTAGAGAGAAACAAAGGCCAAGCGTACTAGAACCTATTGTAGTAGTGAACATAAATGCACTGGTTTTCCCTCTATGCAAGAAAACATGTACGTGAGGTACCAGAGAAACAGAAGAGGTGCGAGGGAATTTCTCCCCTACAAATAACACCCTAGGACTGATAGTTCAAAAGTAGCTGTAAAATATTTTTCATTTAAGCCTCTTTGTTTCCGAGGGTATGCAGAACAATTTTTCAACATTTCTTCACAAACCGATATATCGACCAATCGATATATTCAAACGCCGGGATCTCCGAAATAAAGAAACCTTGCAAAACGTAATAAACTATTGTCTATTGTATGTAATTTTTGCAGAAGTATCATGATGTAGCGGTACAATATGTTCGGCATTCTGTAGACGCTCTGAGTGCAAAGGCTGATATTTTGTGTGTATTTTAAAGTTGGGTGATGGTAATACCACAAAGCAAATACATATGCAGAGAAAAGGTTAGGGCAGACTGAAGATTCATTAAACGCATGTTAAAATAGTTAGGTACTCCGCCGTGCAGAGGCTAGCACTGCACCCATTATGTAGCTCAACCTAAAGTTCAGAGTGCAGTGGTGCTCTCTCTACGGTGGAGTACTTAACTGTTGAACATGCGTTTAATAAGTCTTCAGAGCGCACTGCAGGTAAACTGCCTTTATCCTCTCTCTCTGTAGACGTATTTAATTTGTGGTAATACTGATAAAACAGAGAAGAAAACACATTTTGAAACTTACCGTTATTAATTCAACGTCTACTCATGAATCAAAAGTCGTTTGACACCCGCGAACTGTCTAAGGCAGTGTTCGATTTGTGCAATTTTTAGAGAGGGGGAAGAACTAGTGAAATATGTATTATACGGTATTTTGGGATCGTCTATATCTCAGACTAGAGGTATATATCTGTAAACAAAGCCAGGGAAGATTTTTGCAGAGAGAGGGAAATCCCAACCATCCCTTGCTATAAATCGAACAACATAGAAACATGCTATGCTACCATCTTTATGTTTATAAAAAATGTGTTAATCGCTTTCAAGTTAGCTCCGAATCTTTAAATATAGCTATTCGGTCATGGGAAACACGAAATATGACTAGAATTTCACAGATTGCAATGTTATGAGTATTTGCAAACAGTTTTAGCCTGGCAATAGTTATTCCGTGTTGTATAATGATAACATGTACTCAATGGGTGTCCACATTTCTGTAGGCACAGTCGCAGGTGAATTTTGCATGAACGCTGAACATTCCGTAGTAGGTCAGGTGTAATAGTATTGCAAATGCAGTATACGTTCTAGTAGCTAGTCATTATGAAGAAGCTTCAGGAAAGACAATCTCGCCAGTATATGTCCCTAAAGTTCAAGTGGTGTTATATCCAGAAGTCGTGGAGGCAATTCAACAGATTCACTCTACAGTAAAACTGAGCATTAAGAAACTGTCTAATAATGTTTCCATAGTGTAGTACTGTTCCATCATGTTGAAAAAAGCTTGAGAAAGTACCATTCTGTGTTATCAAACCTGGAAAAGTCTCTAAACGTAAAAACAAATCGTCCTCGGCAACTAGTGTTCCGTTAACGAACAACGGAATAGCAATAAAAGTTAGAAATATAATGTACTTCATCATAAGCTTACTAACTTTTCTTTTGGGTAGCCGTCCATTTTCTCTTAACTTTCTTTTGGGATCTAATGTGAACTATCAGGTCACAAGTATCTCACATTCTATCTATTAACTTTACCGTTCACGTAACAATTAGCCTCATCATTGCAACTGTGAAGAAATGTTGATTGATTGGAAGAGTTATGCTATTATTGTTCGAGGTTAAAACATTACATTCTTCATGAAATCTTGCGAAGTTTAGGTACCATACAGGTCCACTCCCAAGTAAAATTTTAAATTGAGTTCAAATGGTGGTTATGAAGATTGTATCATGATATCAAATAAAGATGATTGTCCCTATCCATAATATATTTCTATCAGAAGACAAAGTTGAAAATATTTTTAAAAAATAACAACTTGACAACATCTGAAAGTCGTGGTAGAAATAGTAACTCAATTTTCCTCCCTTTCACGATTTACGTGTAACGACCAAATGGCAATCATAAGCCACATCTGTAATTTCAATGTTGTTAAGTGTAGTCAACTCGTTACATTTTTTTCGGGTATTTACAACTTGATCGTTTTACGTTAAAAAACATAATAAGGAAGAAAGAGATAAAACACATTTCCCAGCATCACTCCTCACCAACAGTGTTGCTATAGTCCATTCTAATACTTTAGAAAGAACTACTCTTTTGGAAAGCACCATTAATAACCGTATACAAAGCTGAAAGTTTGTAGAGAGGGAGTTTCTCTCTCATGTTCGAGAGCATTCATGCGACCTCTTTAGTGGCACTAAGAAATGTTCCAATCAATTACATTAATGGGTTTTGTGCTGGAATATACACAGTTTGTATTTTTCTTCGTCTCCGGCAACATTGTTTATAATTGTGCCTAATGATGAAACTGATTGATTAATGTGTTAAAAATTTCTCAATATTCAGGGATATATTTGAACATAGGAAAGGTATCGCTATGTGTTTTAATTAAATAATTAGTTATCTAATATGCAATAGTGAATTGCCTAACTTTTGAGACAGTGGATATGGCTACCTTTTTCTTGTGTAACATATCCCTGAATGCTTAGAACAGCAGTCTCTGTTGTGTTATAAAGAACTTTAATAGTTAAGAAATGAATTAAAGTTAGTTTGTTAAATTATACATCAATACTGCAAAATGCAATAAGTCAAACTAATTTAAATTCAGCTACAATTTACAAGTTCTGCTACACATTACAATGGTTCCGCCATCATAAAAAAGACTGAACTCGGAGGTACTTGTTATTAAGAAATAATATGTGAAAGTAAATTGATTTTCTTATTTCCAATATGGGAAAAAATTAGGCCTGAGCCAAAGCTGTCTCTAAAGGTCTTAAAATTAAATTCAAATAGGAAATAATAACTTCAATTCTAGCTCGTTACTTGAGCATCTTGACTCACACAGTCGAGAAACATAACTGAGGAAAATTACACAAATGAATGACACTGACGCCAACAGAAGCACGCCCTCTACTGCGATTACAATCCGCTTACGCTACATCTCCGATTGTCTTATGGTTCATACTGTTGACGAGCATTAGACAATGTTATTGTTTAAGTTCCTTTTTATAACATGCTGACTACAGAAATGCGATTAACAGAAAGATTACTGCTGTCCTAAGGAACTACTTTATTGTCGGAACATAAAATTTGTACGAACTAAGAGAAAATAATATTCGAGTTAATAGATACAAATTGACAACCTAATTCTGTTAAGTACTTTTTTCCAGCGTGTGAACGCAGAACGTTTATCGTTCGAGAAAAATTCCAGTTATTGTCTATTTTAAGATATGTTTTCCAAATAATGCAATAAATATAAAGTAGACTTACGACGTAGAATGAGAACTATTAAGGAAAAATAAGACGTATTTTTCAGGTTTTGCTACGTTTGCGGGAGAGAATGAATGAAGTAGCGGCCCTGGAAATATTCTACATACCATCCCTATATTCACTTGATATGTTTCAGAATAGCAGGAAAATTCTTAATCAAGATTTGCACCGAAATCCACGCTTCCGCTTATCCACCACAATTACTTTCAATCTATATTATTTGTTTTGATATATATATATGTACATGCATTTGTAATGTCCATTTACAATTGCAACAATATGTAGGGATAGATAGATGGTAATGTCTTCGTGATTTGAGCAATTCTGCGCACCTTAAAGATGATTCACCTTATATTGCAAGCGTATCCCAAATCATTTAGAGAGAAAAATAGATCGAAGTACAGGTAGTAAGCATAGTGCCTAGATTGGTATTTGCTGGCAGAAGAAAAAACAGGCATATTGCTGAAATTCTTTAGCTTCGGAACGTGACGAGTTATTGGCTGTTTCCACTTCTGATGCGCACATGAATAGCCAATTGATTGACTACATGGATGTGATAAGTACGGTACGTATTATCCAATTCAGTGAATTTTAATGCCTTTTCCTGTTAAAATTAACTTCCATGCACGCACATCCCTTTTCCCAAACGACCACTTTCAATGAAAATTATCGACACAAAGCGGACGCAGGGTATTAAATGAGCTGGGAGGAGAAAAGGGAAAGGAAAATACGTAGACAGATTCTGCTTTTTATTCGTCTTATTAAAATTTTATTTATTAATTCATCTCAAACAAAGACCTACGACAGAACTGAAGCTGTTATGTAATGGTTATAATATATATCTGGTATATAGATAGATAGACAGACAGATAGGCCGGTTTCAATTACATGAAACTATTCAGAAGTTCAAATCAATCAAATCCTTCACTCACCTTACGATTTTAATTTTTTCAGTCTTCTTAAATTTAATTAGTACGATGGTAAATAGAAGTGTTACCTGAATACATTTAATTTTGTCTTCCTGTCTGATGGATATATTTAGACACTTTATTTTACTTATACTCAGTGATAACCGTTGAGCGAAGACTTTAAAAATTGTCATATACTTACACTTCAGAGAAGAATTAATCTACAATATTGTTCATGTATGCACGCTAATTAAATTTGTTTTTCTATGATGTTCGTAAATGGATTTTATTCTATTGTATGTTGTAGGTTTATTGGAACCTTCCTTCATTTATTATGTAGAAAATACTTCATCAACGTCAAACATAATCCATTAGTTGTCCCTGTTAAAATGTGTTCATAAGATGTGTCATATTTGAGAAGCTTAAAAGCAAAAGGTTGCAAATAATATTTGAAACTTAAAAGAAATATCCAGTTTATCTGACACAAAATATTCATACTTTATACAAAAGAAAAAAAAATGAATACGGTATTTTGTGTAACATATACATACATTTCCTGTTACAGGAATACATAAAAGATGAACTCGATATTTATTTAATTTCCAAAATAACTCCTGAAGTGATACCCATATTTAGAATTTATATAGTAATACAACAGATTGTAGGGAGCTGTTTTCAAATTTTAAACTCCTTGTTCCACAAGTAGTATAAAAAGGTTCGGACTGACGCACTCAAAAAGGTAATAAATGTCGAGAGATATTGTCAACTATACATAAAACTGTTAAGTAAAATCGATAAAATTGTTACAAGACTAAGCTTTCGCCATGACCTTTGTAGATCTACTGGGGAAAAGCCATTGACTTCGGATCAGCATGCGGGAGACTATGAAGCTTCCATTTTTTCTTAGGTTGACCATTCTAAGAAAGTTTTTTCCGGAATTTTCCTCAGCCCTACGAAACAAAGCCTGGGATAGTACCTAAATAAGGCTTTTGAACATAATCGCCTCCATAACTTTCCGTGAAAGTTGTGTTTGCCAAGGATTATCATTCTTCAGGCTTATGACGGGCTTAGATTACAGATATACCGCTCATCACCGTGAATGAAGTAATATCTAATAAAATAAACGCGTGAAATATTCAATATGATGTGAAAGCAATATGACCGATACACTAAAAAAAATTGAATGCATTATGTCAGGTGTGATTATAAATCGTAAGAAAACCTTTTACGAAAGGTCTATGAACAGTGCCAACCTGAAAATAGTCTTCAGTATCTATTTTACTAACTAAACATAAATTTTCAACGAATAGGTATTATACATATTAGAATAGGGTGCGCATACATAATGGTATTCTGTGTACTTTGAGTAATTGTGATCGATATGTTTTGATACATGTGTACGATAGTAGTCCTCGTGATATTTGGAAACACAAAGGTAAGCACAGATTAACGTTTAGAGAAACACCCTGTCAATAGAGAAATAATCTGTTGACGTACCCTACTCTGATTACGATTCTGATGATAATTAAATTAGTATCTCAGGATAATATATTAATCTACTAACCTCGTCAATATGTTCAATAGAAGGAATACTTGTAATATAAACTACACTGCAAAAAATAGTTGTGTTAATTCAACACAATGCGGTGTCTCAGCGTGACTACGACTTTTGTGTGTTAAATCAACACAACACACGGTGTAGATTTTGGTACTGTGAAAAAAAGTTACGGCTGCAGTGAGATTTGAACTTAGGTTGCTCAGTTAGAAGTCGAGCGTCTTACCGACGTGGCTAAATCGTCAGACAGAATAGACACTAGATGCAAATGATATTTACTGAACAACATTTGAATTAAACGAGTACACTATAGATTTAAACAGTGTAGGGGATCAAATATATGTTGCTCAACCCCCAAAACAAAATAAGTTACTTGCACCACTTATCCCATGGTTTAATCACTTCCTATTTGTCAATCGAGAACCAGAATTCCCATTCATTGAGAATATTCTATTTATATGAAAGCAAGCAAGATGGTGAAAGCCAAACACTTGAGCAGCATTACTGCTTATCGTAACAACATGTCAAATGCTGCGCTTGCTTTCATAGAAATGGAGCATATTCTCAATAAATGGGGATTGTGATCCCTAACTGACCAATGGAAAAGTGATTAAATCATGGCATAAGTCGTGAGAGTAACTTGGTTTTGTGTTTGGGGTTCAGCAACATTTTTTTATCCTCTATATTGTTTCAATCTTGTGCTCTTTCCGTCTGGCGATTTAGTAAAGTCGATAGGACGCTCGACTTCTAACTGAGCAACCCGTGTTCAAATCTACCTGCAGCCGTATTTTTTTCACAGTACCGAAATCAACACCGTGTGTTGTGTTGATTTAACCCACAAAAGTGGTAGTCACGCTGGGACACCGCATTTTGTTGAATTAACACAACTATTTTTTACTGTGTAGGAGATAGGATATAAGATGATATATTAAGTGGCAACCTTTAAAGTTGTTTCTCACTCCTAATTTACGTAACGCTAAAAAATCATAGTGCAGTGTTAGGGGGGTCGGAGGTCGCCGTTCCCAAAATGCTTGGTTCGATTCCTTGCTGGGATTTAGATGTTTGTGGACTTAAAAAACTTAAAAAGTAGAGACAGACTGAAGTAATTCATTACTGAACTACAATGGGTAAAATGACGCTATAATACAAAGCTGACCAAAGATTTTACGACGAAAACTAGGAAAGCTTTAACTTCGGAAATATGAAAAACATTTTTAAAGCAAACATTATAATATTTTAATATTATTACCCCATAAATTATGTATGGAAATAAGTTAAATAAATAATAAAAAGACCTCAAAATGATTTATTTATTTTCATGCTCGTTCTTTGTATGTAGCTGTCGTCACATTCTATACGGCAGCCGATTTTAAACAAGTTTTTAATACCTAACACCACAAAAGAATATATATATTTCTGCAAATCAGTTGCTTCTAATAGTTTCAACACTTTGTACATAATGAAATTCAGTCAATTGAGACATTTTTTCTGATTTTTAGATGATAAAAGAACATGGTGCTAAATCCAGACGATGAGGAGGCTGCGGTTAACTTTAAAATACAGTAGCTTAAATTGACTGATATGATTTAATTTTTCTGCTATGATTTTGGTGAAAAAAATGTCTTGTACTTTTGTTCTAAGCAGCTCTTTAACTTTGTTGCTACCTTCAAAGTTGAATTTGTCAAACGGAACGTCTTTAATTAAATAGGCATTCGTTATTATATACTTATTTGGTGCATATTAACACACTTATTATGTACATAATTAATTAAAAGCTGCCAGAACACACCTTGTAAGCCATGGTAAGAAAATTGCTTTATTGCTAAGATCGAAAACACTAGATAAAGATGAAGTTTCCTACGTAATTTACCTAGTAACATAATCATATCAGCGTCAATACGAAAAACAAATTTACATTTATAAATTATTATGTTGTTGTATCTGTATTATGTTCTACAAACAGACAAGACAGAACTGAAAAAATGAAAGTAGTAGAAATTGACCTGAGAGGAATTTTCATCGAAATGAAAGGAAATAAGAAAGAAAGAGGGACTGCAAACAGAAGATGTCTATGTTACCGAGGACAATAATTGCTGTAGTAATTCGAGTTGTTTTTGGATGGCAGGCAGTCGTTTCTACATCTAAATTGGAGAGAAGGAGAAAAACATAGAGAGGGGAGAGCAGAAGAAAAAAAGGAAGAGAAGAGGTTTGTTGTTGGTAGAGAAAGCAGTAAGAGAAGAAAGATAATAAAAAAAATGCACATCACGAACCTCAAGCTTCTAGTTGTTCTGAGGGCAACAGAGAATTTGAGCGGAGTTCGGGAAGGAAAGGACAGGAACAAGAAAAAAAACGCAGGGCGGAAAAAAACGACAGCCCAAACCACTTTGCTCTTGCCTATGATGTAGACGTTCCACTTGGGTTGTGTCAACAATGGAGTGGGTGGGTAGTGCTTCCGTTGGCGTATAAAACGGAAAGAGAATGGTATAAAGAGAGAAAAAACGCGGTGGAATTTAATAACAAGACGTGAACTCTCTCCCTCTTATCCTCCTTCTATGTCTTTCGTTCCCTTGTACACCGACAGAGGGTTTCCTCTTGTACTTTTTTCCTCGTCCTCTCGCTCCCTTGTACTGGGAGGGAAGAGCAGCCAACGTTTTCCAACTATTGCTACTGCACATACCCGTGAAAAAAAAAGAGGAGAAAGGTAAGTTTGGTTCGGGTCAAGTACGGAGCTACAGAGGGTATGAGTGCAGAGGTTAGAGGTCTGTTTTCTGTTTTAGCAGATACTACTAAAACAGAAAACAAACTAGACCAAGTATCTTTTTCCTCCTTCTTCTTGTATGCAGCTAAAATGTTCAGCATTTTAGCTTCCACCATTTTGCGATTGCTCCTAAATTAGCGCAACGAAGCAGTTGCTGCGCAAAGGTTTCAAAGCGGGTGTAAATTCAAGCAAAAAAGGTTAAAAGGGGCTGCAGAAACGGACAGAGATGGACATAGGTAGTAGGGTCGTAGTGGTAAAAGTTTTTTTTCCCCTTTAATCAAGTGTTCATTCTCCCCGTTTCTCTTTCGCTCTCTTGAGTTTGACGGTGTTTATAAAATAAGTGAGAGCACCAGATGGAATTCCTGTGAGACAAGCTTGCAATCCCAAAAGCATCGAGATCAAGTTCTTTTGGTACACACGCATTGGTACACGCACACTTCTGTCACTTGACTTCGCGTAAATGACAGAAATAGCCTTTGCCAAGTAATTATGGAGAAAGGAACTTTGTATATACGGTTTATTCAATCACATAGAGACCCACGCATACTACACATGCTCTAGACGGTTTCGTACGGGATACGAGAAACAATTTTTGCGATTACATGCTCGGTGCTCAAGGAATCCACTCCTTTTGATAGTACTCTCATTCTAAAATTAAATTATGTTTCTTTTACTTTTGTTTTTCTGTCTTTCTGCACAGAAGAAATTTTCCTCTTACTTTGTAAAATGTAATTAGCCTTTCCAGCTATATTTTATTTCACTGCCTGTGTTACACGATTAAACTATATTATTAAATAACATGTTAATCAAAGGCACTCCATGAAGTTGCCTACTCTACAGATTAGCTATTAATTCATGGTATAACCGCCAGATGACACATCCAGCGATTCTCATATAGCGATAATTGCGGGAGGCTATGGAAGTTTGATGATTGGTAGCCTTCTTCTACAAGTTATTCTGTAAAAGGTTTAGGCATTCTTATTTTCAGGCGAGTACAGAAGTCAATTTGAAACAAATTAAATAAGTAACAATAAAACCAAGCGTCTGCCGCCCAATTACTGAAGCGTTTCCTTTGCATTTGCAGGATCCTCAATCGAAACCAGTAGTCGGTCATCCTGCCCCATGTTTATCCATGGTTTTTTCCTTAGTCACACCAGTTCAGTCCTGGATGGTACCGCCACACACACTGTTCTTAGCGGCTCCGAACACAAGCGAGCGAACGCAAAAAAAGTTGTCGCAAATAATTAGATCTGGTTTTATTTCACAAGCGATAAAATTTTATCCCTTGAGATGGCACATGCGCAAACGTGAAAAGCCTGTAGGTAGAGAAGTATGCACGGGAGTTCACTCATTGTTGGTTTCTAAATTGCACGTGTTTTTTTTTTTTTTATTATTCCGTGATGGGGAGTTTTTCGAAGGACATTTCAATTTTGGAAGTCCAAACAAGGATACTTTTACGGAAAGAGGATGATATTTGTTTCACAAGGGGAGATATATACAGATAAATTGAAGAATGGAAATATAGAGTGTTGCCAAAGAACACCGTCTCACCGACAAAACCAATTTACTAGATTACAGACATGAAAATAATAAAATAAGGTATAGATCAACGAGGGTGCACCGACTCGGCGCTATAATCTGCCGAATGTGTAGAGAAATGAATTCTAGAGCTTGATATTGCCAGTACCGTTAACAGTAGAACTGAGGTGACATGGTACCCTCAAAGAAATGCATATTCACTTGACTTCTAAGTCCCACTTGTACCTATACAAGGGGATGATGACATTGATATGGATATTCCAAAGCAGTACAATGGGTGCACAAGTGAGTCTCCAAAGGAAGTAGGGGATTCCCAGAAATTATCTGAAGTAAAGGTGAATCGAAATAAGCATGAACGGGACTATCTTCCACCAAGTAACAATTATGGCAAGTTGATATCTCAAACAGATTTCCTTTCAGGAACAAATTTTAAAAATAGATGCGAAGTTGCATAGCAAATAGAAGTAAATTAATACATTTCAACATACGTTTGATGTATTTCTTATCGGTAAAAGAGACTGTCGTTAGATTCGATGGCAGTGTACTATTATCTGTATCTTTGGTAAACTTTATTTGGTATGGGCCCGTCTAGTAACTTTTGACTTCGATTCGTCACGATTATCCGTCACAATCTAGTTAAAATCCGCAATCACAAACATCCTACCGGGATTCGAACCCGGGACCTTCGAGTCGTTGGCCTAACTCCTTAGACCGCACGGCTATCAGGTCTATTATAATGTATCTGTACTCAGACAGGAAGTCGTCTTATTCAGGATGTGAAAAGTGACAAATATAATGTTTCAACATAATTGAATGCAATATTTCTGCAACTTTTATTTGTGTAAATATTCATATTTATTCAAATATGTCTAAAGCCTGATTTGTAGACGATACACTCCTCTCACCAAGCGAGAAAATATTCCTTCATTTAATCTGAACTTTACTTTGATTTTCGGAAGTTTTCTACTTTTCTTAAATCTGGAACGTATTAAAATTTTTCAGAGACTCTCCTTGGTGGCTTCATAATATATCAAGGAAAGTTCATGAACGCTCTCGAGCTTCTGAACAAAGATTTATCTAAAACGACTTTGTTATTTGTAAAAGAATCCTCTTAAAAGAAAAGGATATAAAATCTTTGGCGTGGAAGGAAAATTTGAACATAATCAGCTCTATAGATTCACCTACAGGCACTTTTCGTGGTGGAGAGTATTTTTCTAACTATGAGAGGTAAACCGCTGAAATAAACATGCCATGAAACTCTGTGAAAAAATATTGTTGTGACCAATCTTCTTATGTAAAGAATTCAGATAAACAACGGGTTTATTTTCATTCTCAAATTTGTACGTTACAAAGCGCAGGATATTTATTGAAGTGTTTTTTTTTTAGGCGGAACTCAACAAACATACACTGCTATTCTACTGCTAATGACCTCACACACATACGCTTTGCTTGTAAATTACTATGTTTATTTGCCTAAGCTTTAGTTTCTCCACACACGTTTAATGATGATTTGCTTTTCTCGTGCTAATAAACATCCGTATAATGACGTGCTGTAAAAATAGGCTGCCTATATTTTTTGTTGTTTTTAGAATTCAACACTAGAAGCGAAAAAAGCAGAAAGAAATTAACATAGTTATTGCAATGGTTCTTATTTGGCCGAGAGAGCGAAGACGGGTAACTAATTTTCGATGTGTTGATTTGATTTTTATACGGTTTGATATTCATTTTCGTGGCAGTAATAGAGAGAGAGAGCGAGAGAGAGAGAGAGAAAATAAAACCGACAACGAGGGAAAAATTAGCATGGTTACACCGAGCTTTTTCCCTCCAAGGCATGCGGATAGAAATAGACGTTTTTCCCTCTCAGAGTGTAAAAGGGAAATACGGAACGTACTTTCATGAATATGCAGGAAAATAATTATGAAGTACTTTTTTGTATGTTTTTGTCTAGCTCTTGCTATCTAAATGTAACGCAATTAAATTCTTGTTAGGTTCTTCGAGCTCATCGAGTTTTTGACAAACTTTTTGCTCTTGAGTTGTGAGTGACTTGAAACTAATTTATCTGCTAGCTCGGAAAGAAGCTATATTTCCATTATCTGCTAAAAAATATCTATCTATCTATCTATCTATCTA